>QEPC01007559.1:14678148-14690710 GCA_003113815.1 Sphenodon punctatus | reverse complement strand
TTTAAATCGCACAGAATCCTCGGCGGCATAGTGCGATTTAAAAAACCCCGCACTTCCGGGCTGGTGTGAATGCGCTGAGCGCGCACATTTCCACTTAGCCCGAATGTTTGGAGTGCGGATTGAAAAGTTGCTCCGAGCAGCTTTTCAAACCGCGCTCCAAACATTCGGGCTAGGTGGAAATGTGCACGCTCAGCGCATTCACACCAGCCCGGAAGTGCGGGGTTTTTTAAATCGCACTATGCCGCCGAGGATTCTGTGCGATTTAAATGCACGTCGGAATCCGCCCTAACTTTTGAAAAAACAGGCTTTAAAAGTGCAGTGTTCAAACCGTGATATCTTAACTGATATCCATCTGATTTGACTGAAAATTAGACAGCATGAACCGCTTACTCCAGTGATCCTTTACCACAAATTTCACAATCCTAACTGTATTCATGCCAATTATTTAGCAAATAGAATGATGGGGCTTTAAATTGGAGGGTGTAACACACCTTAACTATTAAAGCGCTCCTGCTGAGCTCGAATAATTAGAGCATCTGAACAAAAGGAAATCCTATAAACATGACTATGACAAGATCAATATGTAACTTCAGACATACTACTTCTGTAAACCATTGTTGTACACTTGTGACTCAATAAAATTGTTAAAATAAAATAAAAAAAACCATGACTATGACATTAATATAGTAGAAACATTGATATAGTAGGTCTTTTATCAAGACCTCTTGGGGGCTTGCCTCTTGTGTAGAAAGGTGTCTGAATAAGAGCGGAGGCTTTACTATAACAGTTATGCAGTGTGTTTGAGAGTTGCAGGGGACATGAGATGTCTGGAATGAGGAAGGATCTCAATTAAGGGATTTCTACCGTGAACATAAATCCACCTTGGATGATTTCTGTCTTAGGGTAGGGCACAAAATGGATGGATTAATCCTGTGATGGAGATGGGCTTGCTAAATTGGAGGAAATTGTTTTCAAAACACAGTCCATCTTTTTTAAAACGATCCTGTCTGTAAGCCATACTAGAGTGAAATCAATAAAACTGTTCCAGAGAAAGTGGCAGGAGCTGGACTGCAACCTTCATGGATGAAGCAGCTAGGCAGTACTTCGGGGGTGGGGAACCTTTCCCTCCCAGGGACTGCTAGGAGAATTACTACAGGCTCCAAGGGAGAGAGAGAAGCTGGGAATGGGGGTGCACAGAGCACATGCTCATGAAGAAAATGGTTCCGATCATAGAAAGAGAACTTTCTTTAAAGTCGCGGATTGAATACAAGACTGTGCTGCTGACTTTCAGGGCCCTGAATGTTATAGGGCTCTGACTATATTCAAGATATGCTTCTGGAACATCTCCCTGTTGGTTATCTGTGCTCAGGTACGACCTGCTGTTTGGGGATCCTGCCATTGCATCCTCTAAAGTTGGCAATCGAGCCTTTGTTGTGGTGGGCCCCTCAGCATGGAACTTGTTCCCTCCAGATGTCCTCCTCAGTTCCTCTCTCCTCATCTTGGAAAAAAAGCATCTGAAAACATTTAATTCTCTAGGGGCTTTCAGAGGCGCCACTGCCCTCCCTCCTTACCTTCCTTGCAAATCATTTTAAAATGGAGTTTACATTCTTTTGTTGTATTGATTTTTGTGAAGCACTCGGCAGGCACCATTTGGGGGGGTGGGGGGGAGTAGCATGCTATGTAAATAAAAATTATTATTATTATCAAAACAACACAGCTCTATAGTGTCCCTTTATTTCTGAAATGTTGATGTGGGAACACTGGAAGCTTGAAGCGCTGGGTAGAGCCTGGCTATCACAGAGTATAAGCCTTCAAGTTCTTCTCTCCTGGCTGCTGCCCTCTTCTCTATGTTTCCTTTGTAACTGCTCCTTCCTACCAAGCTAAAGTGCTGTGCTCTGCCTACTTTGATGGGTTTCTGTCCTTGGTCTCCCATACGCGATTCTGTGCCTTCCCTCCTGTTTCTCCTTCCTGTCTTGCTGTGCACCACACATCCTGATGGGGCTCTTTAGATTCTCCTGTATAGCTCTGGGTGCCATCTTCCCCATACTCTTTAACTTCTCTGCGTGCCTCTTGGGACCAGGAACATACCTTTTGGCTTTCCTGAAGCACCATGTGTGCCTATGGTGCTATAGAAAGTCTTTTGGGTAGGAATGAACAACTTTGTATGGAATAGGAACTTCAGCTATCGGGATGACTTGAACCCCAGTGTTTGCAAGTCAAGAGGGGTGTTGCTGAAATCAAGCATATCTGAAGAAATGTTCTCAGACTGTCGGCTTTCTGTAGTCAAATCTATGCTGCGCTGATCTGTGGCTTTGGTGCAATGTATGCAGAAAGCACAAACTTGAAACTAAGACTGTGAGGGGATTCACACGTGTGTTTAAATCGCACATCCGCCTCGGTGGCATAGTGCGATTTAAAGAACCCCGCACTTCCGGGTTAGTGTGAATGCAGTGAGCGCGCACATTTCCACTTAGCCCGTATGTTTGGAGTGCGCTTTGAAAAGTTGCTCGGAGCAGCTTTTCAAAGCGCAGTCCAAACATTCGGGCTAGGTGGAAATGTGCACGCTCAGCGCATTCACACCAGCCCGGAAGTGCGGGGTTTTTTAAATCGCACTATGCCGCCGAGGATTCTGTGCGATTTAAATGCACGTCGGAATCCGCCCTAACTTTTGAAAAAACAGGCTTTAAAAGTGCAGTGTTCAAACCGTGATATCTTAACTGATATCCATCTGATTTGACTGAAAATTAGACAGCATGAACCGCTTACTCCAGTGATCCTTTACCACAAATTTCACAATCCTAACTGTATTCATGCCAATTATTTAGCAAATAGAATGATGGGGCTTTAAATTGGAGGGTGTAACACACCTTAACTATTAAAGCGCTCCTGCTGAGCTCGAATAATTAGAGCATCTGAACAAAAGGAAATCCTATAAACATGACTATGACAAGATCAATATGTAACTTCAGACATACTACTTCTGTAAACCATTGTTGTACACTTGTGACTCAATAAAATTGTTAAAATAAAATAAAAAAAACCATGACTATGACATTAATATAGTAGAAACATTGATATAGTAGGTCTTTTATCAAGACCTCTTGGGGGCTTGCCTCTTGTGTAGAAAGGTGTCTGAATAAGAGCGGAGGCTTTACTATAACAGTTATGCAGTGTGTTTGAGAGTTGCAGGGGACATGAGATGTCTGGAATGAGGAAGGATCTCAATTAAGGGATTTCTACCGTGAACATAAATCCACCTTGGATGATTTCTGTCTTAGGGTAGGGCACAAAATGGATGGATTAATCCTGTGATGGAGATGGGCTTGCTAAATTGGAGGAAATTGTTTTCAAAACACAGTCCATCTTTTTTAAAACGATCCTGTCTGTAAGCCATACTAGAGTGAAATCAATAAAACTGTTCCAGAGAAAGTGGCAGGAGCTGGACTGCAACCTTCATGGATGAAGCAGCTAGGCAGTACTTCGGGGGTGGGGAACCTTTCCCTCCCAGGGACTGCTAGGAGAATTACTACAGGCTCCAAGGGAGAGAGAGAAGCTGGGAATGGGGGTGCACAGAGCACATGCTCATGAAGAAAATGGTTCCGATCATAGAAAGAGAACTTTCTTTAAAGTCGCGGATTGAATACAAGACTGTGCTGCTGACTTTCAGGGCCCTGAATGTTATAGGGCTCTGACTATATTCAAGATATGCTTCTGGAACATCTCCCTGTTGGTTATCTGTGCTCAGGTACGACCTGCTGTTTGGGGATCCTGCCATTGCATCCTCTAAAGTTGGCAATCGAGCCTTTGTTGTGGTGGGCCCCTCAGCATGGAACTTGTTCCCTCCAGATGTCCTCCTCAGTTCCTCTCTCCTCATCTTGGAAAAAAAGCATCTGAAAACATTTAATTCTCTAGGGGCTTTCAGAGGCGCCACTGCCCTCCCTCCTTACCTTCCTTGCAAATCATTTTAAAATGGAGTTTACATTCTTTTGTTGTATTGATTTTTGTGAAGCACTCGGCAGGCACCATTTGGGGGGGTGGGGGGGAGTAGCATGCTATGTAAATAAAAATTATTATTATTATCAAAACAACACAGCTCTATAGTGTCCCTTTATTTCTGAAATGTTGATGTGGGAACCCTGGAAGCTTGAAGCGCTGGGTAGAGCCTGGCTATCACAGAGTATAAGCCTTCAAGTTCTTCTCTCCTGGCTGCTGCCCTCTTCTCTATGTTTCCTTTGTAACTGCTCCTTCCTACCAAGCTAAAGTGCTGTGCTCTGCCTACTTTGATGGGTTTCTGTCCTTGGTCTCCCATACGCGATTCTGTGCCTTCCCTCCTGTTTCTCCTTCCTGTCTTGCTGTGCACCACACATCCTGATGGGGCTCTTTAGATTCTCCTGTATAGCTCTGGGTGCCATCTTCCCCATACTCTTTAACTTCTCTGCGTGCCTCTTGGGACCAGGAACATACCTTTTGGCTTTCCTGAAGCACCATGTGTGCCTATGGTGCTATAGAAAGTCTTTTGGGTAGGAATGAACAACTTTGTATGGAATAGGAACTTCAGCTATCGGGATGACTTGAACCCCAGTGTTTGCAAGTCAAGAGGGGTGTTGCTGAAATCAAGCATATCTGAAGAAATGTTCTCAGACTGTCGGCTTTCTGTAGTCAAATCTATGCTGCGCTGATCTGTGGCTTTGGTGCAATGTATGCAGAAAGCACAAACTTGAAACTAAGACTGTGAGGGGATTCACACGTGTGTTTAAATCGCACTATGCCGCCGCGGCGGCTGTGCGATTTAAAAGCACGTCTGACTGGCGCCCTGTGTTTAGACGAGTGGGTCGCAGTCATGCTCACATGATTTTTCAAAATCCCGCAAGGCGGAATTAGACGTCCCGGAATTAGATGGACGCGATCACGCACATTGTTTACCAACTGCAAATTAAATACCTCAATGTGTGAGGTATTTAATTTGCGGTCGGTAAACAATGCGCGACTGCCTTGAATGTGCATGATTGCATCCCTCGTCACATCTAATCCCACCTTGTGGGACTTTGAAAAATCATGCAAGCAGGTCACGCAATTGCGACCCGCTCATCTAAAAGCGCAGTAAGAGTCTCCCCCTTTGTTTTGTGAAGTAGCATGCACATGCTCTCCTAACTGTGCAGACTTTTCCAAAAACCACAGAGGAGTGCAGATGACTTTCAATGTATGCAGCCTACCTGTCCTGTGTCTGAGGGGGGAGTTGTGTCTTAGACTGCTGAGGTTATATCACTGAATCTAAAACCCTTGAGATTACCTCCTTCAAGTGGTGGCTGGCGCCGTCCAAGACACTGTACTAAAACTGTTGGAGTCTGAGGGTTTTTCTTTAATTCTTTTAGGAAGAATAAATGTATTTTACATTCCAAAGATAAAAGGCCCAGTGACAGTCTGAGCCTGTACCTCCAAAAATCCACCAGGATTAATCTTAACAGGAGCTACTCAACTATATTGGAATTTAAGGAGTCTGTGTCATCATTCCTTGGCTTTAGGACATACTGCATCTAGCTGTAGGTGTCTGAACAATTGCTGTGCTGCTTCCGATGCTAATCTACAAAGGTTTGCCTGCAGTGCCCACTCACACAACTTGCCCTCAACCCCTGTACTGTGGAATTCATTCCCGGAGGAGGCTCGGTTGGCCGCCACCCTCCTGTCGTTTTGACGTTTGTGTAAGACCTGGCTGTTCCTCCAGGCCTTTGGGGGGAGGGGGGTGTTAGGGTGGGAGAGGGGGTGTTTGGGAGGGAGGGGGAGGTTTTATGATTTGTTTTAAATTTGTAGATTTATTTTTTAATGTTTTATTGTTGAATTTTCTTTGTGTGTGTGTGGTTCGCCACCCCGAGCTGCCTTTGGGCAGGATGTAAGTTTTAAATAAATATATAAATAAATGTTTAAAAATCACACCCTTGTTACAGAAATAAGGTGTTGGTGCCTTTACTAGCTTTTGTTATTGACAAAACTGTCAAGTTTTGTCTCTTCTAGGAAGAACATGTAGACTACAGAGCTAGTAGGAAGGCTACAAGGGCTCTGGAAAGCAAGTCTTGTGAGGAAAAGTTGAAGGAACTGTTTATGTAAATTTTGCTTAAATAGTAGGGAAGCTTCCTAACAGTAAGAACTGTGTGGCAATGAAACAAGTTGCCTAGGGTGGTTCTAAGATCTGCATTACTGGAAGTTTTCCAAAATAAGCTGGTCAGCCATGTGTCAGGGATGTATCTGTAGTTATCCTGCATCTAACCAGGGGGGTTGACTAGACAACTCTCAGGGTCCCTTAGAATCATAAAATTGGAAGTACCAAAGAAGTGAAACTAAAGCATTAATAGGGATAAGGACTTACCCACTGGTTAGTGGGGCTGACAATTAAGATGCCTAATTAAACAGCTGGAAGCCAGGATCTGTGGGAATATGATGTACCCCCATACACCAATACCACCCCTTATTCAGCTTTGAACTCAGAATATTCTCCTATAGCAGGGGTGGGGAACCTCATGATCCCTCTTTAGCTTTTATGTGGTCCCTTTCCAGTTCCTACCCCCAAGCACTGAAAGGCTGAGCTCAGG
Source organism: Sphenodon punctatus (assembly GCA_003113815.1). NCBI lineage: Eukaryota > Metazoa > Chordata > Lepidosauria > Sphenodontia > Sphenodontidae > Sphenodon > Sphenodon punctatus. The sequence continues at coordinate 14,684,126 of QEPC01007559.1, read as the reverse complement.
GGAAGGGAACAGATCCATGATTTAGGCCGTCCTCTTCCTGAGTGCACTCCTACCCCCAAATTCTACGTGGACTTCTGAGCTTGTACTAAAATCTCAGTGGCCCCTGGGAGGGAAAACGTTTCCCACCCCTGTCCTCTTCCTCCTCCTGACTTGGGAAAGGAAACTTCCAGCCAAAAGTCGGTATGTGACTATTTCCAAAGAATGCTGTTTTGCCGGGGGTGGAGGGCGAGAGCTTGTGCAAAGTGGTAATTGCCCCCATCCTCCCATATTTATGGGACCATGTGGTGGTGGCAGCCAGACTTCAAGATCAGAAGGAAACGGAGCCCAGTGCCTTGGTCACCAGCTGATGCTGGCTTTACAGGGTCCCAGCCACAGGCAGCAGAGACAAATAAAATTGGCTGTCCCCTCCCAGTCTTGAAGCAACCAACTCAGGGTTTTGGTTATATGACTGTGTCCACCCACAGTGATTCACCTCTGGGGTGTGCTGGGAACAACCTGCAGGAGCAGAGAGGAATTTCCTGCTGCTGCTGAAACCTCCAGAGAGCAGGAGGGCAAAAGGAAGGGGGGAGAGATTCTTTCCCTGGAGCCCTGGCTGGGGGTAGGTTGGACTGGAAGACCACAAATCGAAGGACGTGGCTATCATAGGGACAGACACTGCAGCTGTACCTGGGCCCACAAGCCTAGGGATCCACATTACTAAGGGCAGCTGTACCCCCTTGCAGCTGGGAGGAGGGCGAGGGACTCCATTCCATCTTCCACACCAGGGCCCATTCCAACCTAGCTAGGCCCCTGCCCTGCTCAAATCTACACTGGGTGCAGTCACACAAGTCACCCAGGGAACCTTGCTCTTCCCTGGGCAGCTTTGCTCTTCCCCGGGCAAACGAGCCACAGGATGCAGTGGTTCATGTCTCCAGGGGCTGCCAGATGTTCACCTCGCCCCAGAGTGGAGCAAACATCTGCTTGCTCCATGACACATCCGCAGAGAAACCCCGAGGATGCATCATGGAGCAGTCCTGCCCGACATGGGGTAAGGCTGCCCAGGGCAAAGCAAGCCCATATGGCTGGGCTCGTTTGCCCCTCCACGCTCAGGGCAACCCTGTGATCAATGGGCAATAGTGCCTGTGCCTCACAGCCACGTTACAGCCAGCCAGGGCAGGAGTCCAGAGTCCTTGGGCTGCTTGGGGGGGGGGGGGGCAGTGGAGCCACATGTGCACGCCCCTCTCCCCACCTTGACAGACAGCTGATCAGGGGAGGGAGGGGCTAGAGGAGCACCTCTGTCCACTCATCTGGGCCCCCCTCCCCCGATCAGGGGTTTACTGGGGTGAGGAGAGTGGCATGGCTCCTCTGGACTCCCTCCTCCCCTGTGAGTTGGGTGGATGGGAGGGGAAGGGAGCTTGTGCTCTTCCCAGGCTCCTCTCTCCCCAATCCACCTGACTAACAGCTGATGGGGGGAGGGGGAGCCTGGGAAGAGAATACATGCTATTCCTGGGCTCCCCTGCCCCATCAGTGTTATGCCAGTGTGCCCCCCCAACACCTTGACACTCTGCACTGGCTCTGCAGTGTGCCCGCACCAGTTGCCTGCCACAGGGCAGTGCAGGGATCAGGCCTGGGCAGATTGTCCAGATGCACCCACTATGTATTATGGGAGGGAGAATAGTTCCCCTGAATATATCAGAAGTTGATTGGCAGATTTCCTTTATTTTTATTTTCTGCTTCTAACTTCTTTTGCAGATTCCTTTTACAGTGACATGGCTTTCTTATAACTCAGAAAATTGCCTTGCCTTCATTTTCCCCTTGTCGTTTTGTAGCAGAACATGTAAACAGCTGTGTGGCAGGGTTGCTGAGTCACCCACACTTACCCAGGACCTTCTTTCCAGACAACACTCATGCCTGCTTAAACTTACTGCATGATCTAAGGTATGTTAGTCATTAACCACAAGAGAACAATGTAAAGCCAGGCTGTGATCGTTTTATTAAATACTAGGCTTTTTCAGTTAGTCAGCTTTTCAATATCAAAAGGAAGCGGAGTAGCCAGCATTGCTGACAAAGCGAAGACTTAAGCTGCCCAAATTGAGCACAGACGGGGCTGGAAAATATTGTTGCTCATATGTTGGAGCCTTAGGAGATACTCTCTGGGAAGAGCAGAATGCAGGAATTAGAGAAACTGAATGCCGTTTATTTCCCTAGTCTGGCATTTGTTTACTGAAGGAACAAGGCACTACTGTCCTCAGCTATGTTTAAAATCTGACTGAGCAGCATCTCTCAGTAAAATAAAAAATGCACACAATTTGAGCACCAGTACAAATACACTTGTTGAGAAACCCATTTAGCCCATTTAAGGTCATTTTTAGATGGGTGTCCTCTCTTTGCAGATTTCTCCATCTGCTTTCAGCAATATCGGGGGGGGGGGGGAGTTTAGACCTGCCTCCCCTCACTGGAAGTCACCTGGCTGCCATTAGAAATGGCGGCACTAGGTGGCACGTCCATTCTTTTTAAATATGGACTTGTCAGACTTCAATAGCGGGGTTTGACAAGTCCAGATTTAAAAAGAATGTTGAAGCCACACAGCACCGCTGTTTCCAATGGCGGCCGGGCAACTTCTGGTGCAGGCATGTCTAAACCAGGGCCAGCGCCATGATTTGTAGGGACATGCAGGGCCACATGCAAAGTCTTGGTGTGGGACCTAATTTGTATAACTTAATAAGGGGCCAGGGCTGCTGCCCGCAGGAGTGGAGCCCAGGCTGGTGTGGGGCCATGTGCAACTGCACATGTTGCATATGCCTAGGGCCGGCCCTGGTCGAAACTCTTTCTCCCCCACGAGAGTGGGCAAGCCAATTGTAAATTGACTGGACCACCTGTGAAATAGGTGCTAACGTTCAAGGGCTGCACCAGTTTACACGAGCGCTCAACACACTTCCACCAGCACCACCCAAGAACTTGCTAATCTGTCTTATCCAGTAGCAACACATTCACACAGCTGCTGACTTCCTTACATTTCAATGGACCTTTTTGCTTAAGGGAGTAGAACACGGATCTGATGGCCAAGAAGCATGAGCAGTGGTAAGGATTTCACACAATGCTGAGACTGGGCTTGTGCCACTGCCCATGCTAGGAGTGTTGTGTGAACTGAGCCCTGAATCTATCTCCAAACTTTGGTGCTATCACTGTTCAGCTTGGAAACTTAGCAGCCGCCTTGCATTTTCTAGAAGGGGAGAAGGGAAGGGTTAGACCAAATCTAACCAGAAGTGTTATTAGAATGTAAAAAGTCACTCAGGTAAAAGGCAAGGTTTTAGAACCCCTAAAGCCCAACAGAAAGGTTCCTATTCCTAATCTTACACCAATGATGATGTGTTTAAAATCACGCACCCATTGTTCACCTGCAAAGCTTACATCTCCAAAGGCTACAGAGTTGCTATTATTGCATGAGAATTTCAAATGGTAAGTGACTAGAAAGGTTATCAGCCTCTGCCTTCGTTGGTTGCGCTGCAAGGAGCAAAAAGACTAAGCAAACATGATAAACTGACACCATGAAAGAAATTATCAACATTAACTTAATATAAAGTATTGACCTATATGTTCACTACTGATTGACTAGGGAAGTTGGGGGGGGGGCGGATTTCAGTTTTAACCAAAACAGGCAGAAAATGGCTATTTTGGTTTAATACTGAAGCATCTGAAAGTTGGGCTTGTGACGGTTCTGATTTTCAGTTCTGTATCTTTCCCAATTAAGTCAATGAGAAAATTACCCCTTGACTTCAATGGGAACAGGAACCAGGATCCAACCTCCCCCACCTCTGTTCCCGGGAGGCCACAATAAGGGCTGCACATGCACAAAATGGCCCTGGCAGCCATTTTCCCCACATGCGCGCTGCCGAGCATTGGACTCCAGCAGCGTGCCCAGGTAATGAGACCTGCTGGCAGGCGTCCCTTCAGCTGTGGTGGCCTGACCAGCTGGCCACAGAGGCACACCAGCCCGGCCAGTCGACCGGCAGCAAACCCTCACCTTGTCACCCTCATCCCCTGAGGCTGGTAGATACATGCCAGACAGTAGGGCCTCCTCAACCCCACCCTCCAAGGCTGGTAGTGGTCCCCAGGGAATGGGGGTGGGGAGGTTGGGCCCTGTCCCAGGGAATTGGGGGGGGGGGTAGGGATGGGTTATTTTCTGTCACAGACCTGGTTTGGTTCACTTTTAGTCCAGTTCTCCTTCCCATTGAAGTCAAAGGGGATAGAGACAGAACCATAAACTAAAACCAAAAATTAACTGAAAATCAGGGGGTCCAGAATGGAACAAAACTGAAACAAAAAAAGGCCCTGTGTCCCACCCCTAGAAGGTAGATTAGGAAAGGTTGATCAAGGGAGTGGGTTAGAAGAACTTTCCATACTAGGCTCCCTTTGCATTTAGGAGGATTTGGCTGTGGACAAGGGTGCTGGCAGAACTCTGTTCAGGGGGTGAGAAAGCCACTTTGCCCCACCCCTTTTTGATGTGACCTTGCCCTTTTTCCAAGTGTCCTGAGAGACAATGTTTGGAAAGGGTGAGACCAAGCAGAAGCCAGAAGGATACAACTGCACCCCCTTGCACCCTGCTGTCAGTGCCCATAGCTGTGACAGAAATATGTGGCAGTGATGCTCCAGAACTGTGACTGCAGATTGAGAATCCATGGCATACTGTCATGAAGGGAAAAAAATGCCAAAGTCCACAGGGCCTTGACAAAAGCAGCCAAGGCAGCTTATATTATTCCTTGGGATTGTCTGCAGATTACTTTGGGGGCTGCAACAAATATTTAACACAAATCTCCAAGACATTTTCATCCTGTTTGCCAGGGAGTGGCTTTTATTTTTATTTTATTTTTCATTAATTTCATTGGTTGGTATTCATTCATATAGAGCAAGGCTTTGGGCTATTCATTATTGAGACTGAAAGATTCGTGTGAGAATCTCAACTCATTGCACAAAGGTTAAGGTTACTCTGCTATAAATAAATACTAACTCTTAACCCTTGTGCCAACGTACAGGCCATTAGAGTCATGCTAATAAACCATGTGGAAGCCTGAGGGTAAAAATTGGTACAATGAGGGGCATGGGCAGGGTTCTGATACACTTCCTTCGCCAGTCTTTCTTAGTCTAGCTTTCCCATCAATAAAACATACTGTATTGTGTACACTTCCAGTAGAACATCTGTGTAACCATACACACGGGCTTTTCTTTCAAGTGCGAAGCCAAATTGTGCAAACACAGACACTTCCCATCCCAACATCGCTGGGTGCCAAAAAGGAATCGAACTCTTAAAGGCTGTAGTGGCACTTAGGCGTCAAGGAGTTCTGGCTATACCTCCTCCTCGAGCTGCCACAAACATTCCACAGTCCGGTGCAGTTTACCTAGCACAGTGAACAAGTTAAAAGGACTTGACTTACTCCCCTGTAGGAAGGGGTGTGGGGAACTTCAGGCCTGAGAGGCCAAAGTAGTCCATGGCTACTGTTTGTGGCCTTTTTCCAATTCCTGGATCTCACCCCTGGATCGAGTTCCTGCCCCCAAGCTCTGAAATGTAAGCCTGGGGTAAGCGAATAGCGATGAGGGCATGCGTACAAGAACAGCGGACAGAGCCGTGGCACAGAACCAGGATCTGGCTCTTCCTGAGTGCACATCTGTCCCCAGCTATTATGAGGCCCTTAGATCTTGTGCTAATTTTCAAAGTGGCCCCCAGAGGGAAAAGGTTCCCCACCCTTCCCCTAAATCTGCAGTCTGTACTCATTTTAAAAACAGCTAGTTGCAAACTTTTCTACCATGCAGTTTTATTTTCATTTTATAAAAACCTCCCTTTGGAAAATGGAGAAATGTATATCCATTTTTTAATTAAGGCCACTTTTACACGGACGCCACCCACCCACAAACACCCGGAAACACCCATCGGATGGGTGGGAGGGCGTCCGTGTAAATGTCCATGGGTGGGTGGGAGCGTGTGCATGACCCACCCGCCGACA
>QEPC01007559.1:14660529-14673937 GCA_003113815.1 Sphenodon punctatus | reverse complement strand
TCGCTGGCACATGTCGTGAGCGCGGTGTGCTCCGCTGTCCAGCCTGTGCCCACGACCTACCCTCCCCTGGTGTCGCGGGAGCTCCTCCGTGTGCCCCCAGCCTGGGATCGCCTTTCTCTGTGTGCTGCAAGGTCCTGTGCTATAGCCCCTCCACCCCACGCCCGAACAGCCGCAGCGTGTCCCTTATGTACTGTGTAGGCTGGTGGGGGCCGGGCAGTGGTTGGTGCTGTTCTGGGGGTGTGCTGGGGCAGCAAGCGGGTGCCGGGTCCAGCTGAGTAGCCCCGGCTCCCTTTCTTATCTCGGTAGCTGTGCAGCATCCCTGCTGTCTTGTGCGTGGGTTGCGGTGCCCTGTCCACAGCGGGTCTGACTATCTCTGGCATGCAAGGCTGTCTGTGGGCGAAGGTATCCGCTCAGTATGTGCGTGTCCCAGTTGCAACATCCCTCTGTCTCCTGCCTGTTGCTTCCCCGGAGCGAGCCCCACAGCTGCCATGGCCGGCCATTCTGTGGGGCCCTCAGCCGGGGATGTCGTGGAGGGGTGGTCTCCCTGTGGGGACATGCTGTTGGGGGCCCTCTGGCGGAGCCCCGATGTGCAGCTGTTCGTGGGCAACCCCCCAGTTGGCAGGGGATGGCTTCCGGCTCCTGTCATGGTACATGTGGACGATGGGTCACCAGGTCAGGGCCCCAATGTGCCGGGCCCGTTCCCTTGAGCTTGCCTTTGTCCCCCTGTGCCAGCCTTCTTGGGGGCACCTGCCTGCCATTCTGGTGTCATGGACCACTGCGGAGGTAACGGCGGCTTGCCTGCTGATGGAGCTACCTGGGTACGGCCTCGCCTTGCTGTCTGGGGGGCCCCCTGTTGCTGCCCGGTACACCAGCAGCCTCCTGCATGCGGGCGGCATCCCGCGCGCATCCTCAGACGTGGGGGGCCCTCCTCTGGGACCTGGGCATGCTGTCCCCCAAGGTTGGTGGCCCGCTCTGGACCAGGGACCTCACTACTGTGGAGCTCGCCGCCCTTTGATCAGTGAGGGACCTTTGCTGTATGGGCTGCAGCTGCAGGTGCAAATCCTCTCCTTCCGCACTACTTGGTGTATGCTCATATGCGCTCCTGAGGCTTCCGAAGGGGCCTGTTCATCTGGTAGGGTCTGGCGCCAGGGTCGCTGCCCCGGGAGCGCTCACTGGACCGTTCATGAGTAGCCCCTCACCACCACCCGGTCGCTGCCACCCTGATGCCCGTCCCAGTGCATAGACACACACACACCTCATGCCTCCATGTGGGCTGTGCGCTGCTGTCTGCTTCACTGCTGGCTGCCGCCTGGAGTCCCTGGACCCCATTGCTCCTGCTGCGTGACCACTTCCCCTTCCTGCTGGAGCTGGCCAGGTGCCCTCCCCTGCCCTGTGCAGGCACTCCTGTGCCCTCCTGCTGTGCCTCTTGTGTCCGGCTGTGGGTGCCCCAGCACCCCCCTGCTCTGCCTCTCTGTGCTTGGGGGCCCGCTTTCCCCGGCACCAATAAAGGAATGCTGTTCTGTGATGTCCTGTCCTGCCTTGATTCTGTTGCTGCTGTGGCTGCTGGGTGCCCCTTCCCCTTTGGCAGCCCTCCTGCCCTCATCCGTGTGGTTGTGTGCAGGGGGTGTGCTTGGTGTATACTGGGAGGCTCTGGGCCTGTGGAGTGGGCACCGGCTGTGACGTGTGTGTTTCCCTGGCTGCCTCCCTCTTGGGTGCTGCTGCTTGGGGTTGCTCCTGGGGGTGGCATAGGTGGTGGTTGGCCATCCAGGCCCCCCCTGGCCTCGTCTGTGCGTTGATGTGGCTGTGCCCCTCCCCTCCGCTCCCCTCTGGTGTCACCCCCTGTTGGTGCAGGCCGTCTGTGGTGGTGGCAATGGACGGGCGGTGGCAGCATGGGTGCTGGGTGGCTGAGCGTGAGTAGGGGTTGATGTGGACCCAGCCGGTGTCCCGATTGATCCCCCTTCATGCAGGGGCCGCTGTGCTCCTCAGGGGTGGGGTGGCTGCCCGCATGTGGGGTGTGCCCCTGGTGCTGTTGCTGACCCCGGCCCTCCCAGGGCCCGTTGGTGCGTGCTTTCTCCATTGCCCTGTCCCTTCTTTCCTGCAACTACTGTTGTCGTGCTGCTGGCGATCCTGCGCCTGGGCGGGATGGTCCTGGACCTGGAGCGGGCAGCGTGGGACATGCGGGTGGTGGGGCAGCTGTTCGATGGCATCCGTGAATGTGATGCCTGTTTGCTGGGCCCTGTGCCTGTGTCCCTCCGTCGGGGGGGTCTGTTCATTGGCTGCCAGGGCCTGATCTGATGGCTGTCTCCACTCCCTCTGTCCCCTTCAGTGCAAGTCATGATCGCGGAGCAGACCCGGGAGCAGGGGGAGTTGCTGGAGCTGCTCCTGCTCCTCCTGGAGCAGCTGCACTGGCTGGACCGCGCGCAGGCTGAGCGCTGGCGCCGAGAGCAGGGTTGCTGGCTCTATTGACCGGGGTTCTGTCCCGGGCCTGCCTCTGCTGGTGCTGTCCCCCCCCCTTTCTGTTGCCCCGTCCCCCTCCCCGCCCTGTTGTTGTTGTTGCCCCCTGTTGCTGGTTCCCCTTCTTTTCATAAAGGCTTGTGTGTTCCTTTCCTGGTGTGTCCGTGTTGTGCTTTGCTGTGACCTCTCCCCTTGCGCAGGTGCCTCTGCAGATGGTGTGGGGGTGTTGCCTGTGTTTTGTGGGTGCCTTCCCCCCTCCTTGCCCTCCCTGTGGGCTGTGTTCCCATCCCTGTGTGCTTCTGTTGCCTGCAGTGTGTGTGCGGCTCTGCTGTGGGTGTGTATAGGGGAGTGGGGGGCGGGCCTGCCACCCTGCGGTCTGAGCTCTGTGCCAGGGCTGTGTGGAACCAGCTCCTTTGTAGCGGCTGTCATCCCCCCATCTCCCTCCCGCCCCGCCTGCGCGGGTCCTGGCGGCTGGGGGGGCGGGCCACATTGCGCGGCTTCGTTTACTCTCAGTCGGCCATGTTGTGTCGCCGCTGTACGAGGTGGGGCTTCCGCGCCGTTCCCGTTCCCAGCCGTCTGTGTACTTGCATGGGTGTTTGCCGGGTGTTCCCCGCGATGGGTGTTTGGGCACTGGGTGTTTGCGGGCCCCTCCCCTTTCCTTCACACAACCCCCCGCGACGCTGTTCGTGTAAATGTCTCCCTGCTCGGCGCCGCTGGGTGTTCGCTGGGTGTGCTTACCCACCCATCCACACCCATCCCCACCCATCGGCGCTGCTGCGCCGTCCAGGTAAAAAAGGCCTAACTGAACTACCATTGTATAGAATGTGATTTGGGGAATAGGTTATAGTAACAGAAGTGGTGGGGGGGGTTTGGTTTGAGAATGCAAGATTCCCATCAACCGTGCTGTTCTGGGCAGTTCAGTCACATAATGAAGTGACTAATGCATCCATTTCCTGACCATTCCTACAGGCATCATCTGTCCACATGCGCTTAATACTTCCTGAACTTGATAGAAAATGAAGTGCATTGTTATAATAGCAGCTTAATTAATATCTTTGGCTCTCTGTTTTTCCCTCGAAAGAATCTGTTTCCCTCACTGTGATAAACTACTCGGTCTTCAGCCTCATATCCATGCAGGAGTCATGTTACTGTCTCATAAAACAAAGCTGCAATGATATTACTAAATTAGTAAAAGCCATGTCGCTCTGACAAACGAATGGCCCAGCATGGACAAACAAGGTACCAAGAAGCAAAGAAACTAAACCTCAAAGGCCTGTTCTTCTCATTTAAATCACTGAGAGCTACATGCATGTATCAAATAGCAGAATAAGAACAAAGCCTAGCACTTTGATCTAGTGGTGGAGTTGTATGCCCAAGGAGTCAATATGGCCCTCTGTTTTTAACTCGGTAGAAACAGAAGGGACCCCACTGCCACAGCAACCCCACCGGGATTGGGAAGCTGCAGCGGATACAGTCTGGACTGGGTCAGGCCACTCTCCCCACGTTTCTGTAGCTGTGCTGTCAGTTGACTCCCACCCAGCACCCTGGCCCCACCCCACTATGATGGGCAGCCATGGTAGCCAATGACGTGGATCCAATCTGTGTTGGGGCACAGCGGTCCACCCCACATGTGATAGCCTGCTGTGGCCCACTTTGTCCCAATTGGTTGGAGCCTAGCCCGAGCTGTGACCTGGACGTAGTTGGGGTCACAGTCATGGGGGTCAGAGCCTGGGCTAGCCTTCGACACGGACTGGGGCAATCCTGGGCCAACATTTGGTGAGGCCTCAACAGACGTGCCACTGGCTCGCATGGGTCACAACAGGCCACCATATCATCTGTTTTTACCCTCTAGGGATTATCCAAACTTGGTTATTAAAGGATTGATATTTGGCAAAATCACTTCTGGGGTGGGGGTGACAACAGAACTGGGCAGGAACTGTACTAAATGAGGACGGTAAAAATAAAAAACAAAAAATGCAGTTCCCGACTACTGTCCCCCAAGTATCATAACTTCTGTCCCTTACTAAATTAGTGAAACAAATGTTGAGAGAGAAGCTGTTGAGAACTCATAGGCTAGTAGAATTTTGTGCAGTAAACATCATGGTTTTAAAAGGAATGAATCTTGCTTTCAAAGCAAACCTTTTCTCAGTGTGATATTGAGTTAGAGGGGGATGGGACAATCTCTAATAATATTGAGGTGAAATTAAAAAAGCAAACATCTTAATTTGTATTTCCCAAGTCAAGAGTCTCCAAAACTGGACCAGACAAAGCAACTTGCTCCAGGGGTCAAGTCTGGCGTGCACTGGCAAAGACTTGAGGTGCTGTCCATCTCTAATTTCTAACAGTATAGCCTGACTGTCAATAGTTCATTTTTATGTAACTTGTGATGTTGTCAGAAGTTAGGCATGGGCTGAAATACTGAGCTGAAGGTTAACAGCAGAGGGTGGGATAGGAAAGTGCAGACTAGGGGTAGGGGGGGATTACTCTGTTGTGACTGCTGGGAAGAGGAAAGTGTAAATATCTTTTAAACTAATTGACCAATCTGCCACATGTTCATCCATGTACAGGGCCAGAGCCGAGTACTGAGTGAATAATGGGGACATTTTTCAACAATTTTCCATCTGCTGCACAGCTGAAGAGTTTGTTTGAGTTTGTCTCCATGGGCTATGCCAATGTCCTTCACTCACTTCTCGTATCCGGTACCTAAGCATGTTCCTTGTGCTCACCAGCTGTGGAGGCTGATCTTCTTAGTAGAGAACTGTCTCTGGATGCTGAACACATTTGCAACCTTGACAAAGGGGAGAAGGAGACATCAGATGATACTGAAGGAGTAATGGAAATGTATTGCCTTTGGGACAGGGTGAAAGTTTCCCATGATGCAGAAAAAGAAAACCTGACCAATTACAAGACACCAGGGAACCGACATAAATATGCATACCTTGTCCTGTATCTTGAGTATATTACAAAATCACTTTTTTAAAAAAAGTTTAATTTATTCGATTTTCATTCATTTGTTTATTTGATTTTTACGCTGTCCCCTCTTGCACAGCAGCTCAGGATGGCTTACAGCATCATAACACTATATATAAACACTAAAAACAACATTAAAAACAATAAAACCCAAGGCAGAGCTTTAAAAGAATACTCCCCCTCCATCCCTCCCCCCATCCCCCGTCTCTCTTGCCAAAGTCCTGGTGGAACAGCCAGGTCTTACATCATCTACAGAAAGAGAGGAGGTCTGAGGACAAGCAGACCTCCAGCAGGAGGGAGTTCCACAACCGCGGTGCCGCCACCGATAATGCCCACCTCATAGTTGCCACCCGGGAAACCCGGGGGACCTCGAGGGGGGGCACTCCCAACCAACCAAAGGGGCTGATCCAGAACCTGGAGGGTGAGGCAGTCCTGCAGATAGGTGGGGCCCAGACCATTTAGGGCTTTATAGGTCAAAACCAACACTTTGAATCAGGCCCAGAAAACTATATACAGCCAGTGAAGAGAACAGTGCACTGGTGCAATGGGTTAGCGGCGACCCATCCCCTTAAGGAGAGGCCACCGCATTCTGCACCAGCTGCAGTTTCCGAGCCGTCACCGAGGGTAGCCCCATGTACAGCACATTACAGTAGTCTACTCTTGAGATAATAAAAGCATGGGTGATAGTGGCAAGGTCCGAGTCTGAGACATAGGGCCTAAGTCCCGAAATGCAGACAACGCAGCTCCCCATAGTATACGGGTGAGCTGCGGTGGATGAAGCAGGAAGGGCAGTGGTTAGAGCGATGGTGACGTCTCTCACATACTGAAGTGGACTGGTTGCGTCATAGAGTCTGGTTATGTACCTATGCAGTAGCGGTGCAGACAGCAAAGAAGGTTTTCTTTGCTGCCCGCATTGCGTCCGCTAAGTCCCGCCTGGCTGAGCTGTTCCGGGTGGTGAGGGGGCTGGTCAGTCCGACCGACCTCCGCCTGGATGTGGAACCATCAAATGCTCACTGTGATTTGTTTGTGGACTTTTTTGCGGATAAAATCGCTCAAATTCACCACGGATTTGATGTGACTTTTTTAGCAGAGAACAGGTCTGAGGCAGTGGAAGCCCCGTCTGGTCCTGTTTTGTGGGATGAGTTTCGGACGGTGTCGCCCTCAGATGCGGGGGATGCTCTTGGGACTGTTCGAGCCACCAATTCTGAATTAAATCCATGCCCGTCCTGGCTGGTTAAGGCTAGCTGGGAGACATTGGGACTGTTGCTGCCGGAGATAGTCTATGCCTCCCTTGAGGAGGGCAGGGTGCTGGGCTGTCTCAAGGAGGTTGTGGTGCGGCCCCTGCTCAAGAAGCCATCTTTGGACATTGATGTCCTTGCCAGTTATTGACCAGTCTCTAACCTTCCCGTTTTAGGGAAGGTTATTGAACGGGTGGTGACTCAGCAGCTTATGGGGCATTTGGACCTGATTAATTTTCTCGATCCCTCACAGTCAGGCTGTTGTCCGGGTTATGGCATGGAGACTGCACTTGTGGCTTTGGACGATGACCTCTCCCGTGAGTTAGACTGGGGTCATTCGACCCTGTTGATCTTGTTAGACCTCTCGGCTGCATTTGATACCATTGATCATGAGTTCTTGGTGACTTGGTTGCGGGACCAGGCAGGGATTGGCAGGACTGTTCTTGAATGGTTCCGTTCATTCCTGGCCGGGAGAACCCAACGTGTGGTGCTGGGGGAAGTTTTCATCTTCCCCCCGGGGCCTTATGTGTGGAGTACTGCAGGGTTCCATTCTATCCCCTCTCCTGTTCAATGTGTACATGCAGCCTTTGGGAGAGGTTGTTAGGGAGTATGGAGTGAGTTGTCATCGATTTGTTGATGACACCCAGCTATATCTTTCATTTTCCTCCAACTCAGGTCCTGCAGTCTCTGTGCTTACCTGGTGTTTGTCCGCTGTGGGGGATTGGATGAGGGTGAGCCACCTGAGACTAAATCCTGACAAGACGGAGGTGATGGTTGTGGAGAGGTCTGGGGTGGTGGTGTCCCCCATCATTGATGGGGTCTGCCCCCCCGGTTTCTCAGGTCCAGGGTCTGGGGGTGCTCCTGGACCCACAGCTCCACCTGGATGCTCAGGTGATGGCTGTGGCAAAAGGAGCATTTTGCCAGTTACATCTGGTGCATCGGCTTAGGCCGTATATCTCAGACTTGGATCTGACCATGGTCATCCATGCTTTTATTACCTCGAGACTGTATTACTGCAACACACTCTACGTGGGGCTACCCTTGGTGTTGGTTTGGAAACTGCAGCTGGTGCAGAATGCGGCGGCCCGTCTCTTAACGAGGACAGGCCGATGCGAGCATATAACACTGGTGCTTCGCTCTCTGCACTGGCTGCCGGTAGGTTTCCGGGCCCAATTAAGGTGTTGGTATTGACTTTTAAAGCCCTAAATGGCTTGGACCCCGCCTATCTGCAGGATCGCCTCACCCTCCGGGACCTGAAGCAGCCCCTGCGGTCAGTTGGGGGTGCCCTCCTTGGGGTTCCCCGGGTGTCTGCTATGAGGAGGGCATTCTCTGTGGCTGCGCCGCAGCTGTGAAACTCCCTCCCATTGGAGATCCACTTGGCTGCCAACCTCCCCTCTTTCCGCAGACAATGTAAGACCTGACTGTTATGCCAGACCTTTCCCGAGGGAGATGGAGTGGGTGGGTTGGGTTACGGTAGGGGTGGGGGTTTTACATTGTTTTAATTGAAATTATTATGGTTTATTTTCATGTTTTAATATTTTGAAATGTTTTAATATATTGTGAGCTGCCCCAAGATGCCTGAGGCAGGAGGGGGTGGCATATAAATTGTAAAAATGAATGAATGAATAAATAAATAAATACATAAGTTTTAAGGGAAAACCTTTCAAATTATGCCAGAAGATATTATTAGACTTTGGCCTTTTTTATATGGACAGCGCAGCAGCGCTGACAGGTGGAGATGGGTGTGGCTGGGTGGGTGAGCACACCCAGCGAACACCTGCGGCGCTGAGCAGGGAGACATTTACACTGACAGCACTGCGGGGGGTGGGGTGGGAAGGAAAGGGGAGGGGCCCGCAAACACCCAGCACCCAAACACCCATCCCTGGAAACACCCGGAAAACACCTGTGCAAGTACATGGATGGCTGGGACCGGGAACGGCGGGTAAGTCCCGCCCAGCACAGCAACGGCACAACATGGCCGACCGAGGGCAAATGAAGCTGCGCAACGTGACCCCGCCCCCCAGCCGCCAGGACCCGTGCAGGGGGGGCGGGAGGGGGGGAACAGCGCCAGCAGAGGCAGGCCTGGGACAGAACCCCAGTCAATAGGGCCAGCGACCCCGTGCCCGGCGCCAGCGCTCGGCCTCCATGCGGTCCAGCCGGTGCAGCCAGTCCAGGATGTACAGGAGGAGCTCCAACAACTCCTCCTGCTCCCGGGTCCGCTCTGCAATCATTGCCTGCACTGTATGGGACAGAGGGAGAGGAGACAGCCTTCAGAGCTGGCCCCGGGCACCCAGGAAGGAACAGAACCCCCCACGGAGGGACACAAGCACAGGGCCCAGCAAACAGGCAGAACACTCATGGATGCCATTGAACAGCTGCCCTGCCACCCGCATGTCCCACGCTGCCCGCTCCAGCTGCTGCACCATCGTGCCCAGGTGCAAGACCACCAGCAGCATGACAACAGTAGCTGCAGGAGAGAAGGGACAGGGCCATGGGGAACACCTGCACCAAAGGGCCCTGGGAGGGCTGGGGGCAGCGACACCACCAGGGGCCCACCCCACATGCTGACAGCCCCCCCTGAGGAGTACCCCGGCCCCTGCATGAAGGGGCATCGGTCGGGCCACAGGCTGGGTCCACATCAACCCCTACTCATGCTCAGCCGCCCAGTGCACATGGTGCCACCGCCCATCCATCGCCACCACCACAGATGGCCCGCACCAACAGGGGGTGACAGCTGAGTGGAGGGGCAGGGCCACACCAACACACAGGTGAGGCCTGGGGGTGCCTGGCCGACTGCCCACCACCAAGATCACCCCTCGAGCGACCCCAGGCAGCAGCACCCAGCAGGGAAGCATCCAGGGGAACACACACCTCACAGCCGGTGCTCACACCACAGGCCCGGATCCCCCTAGTATACACCAAGCACACACCCCGCACACAACCACACAGATGGGGCCACACAGATGGGGCCAGGAGGGCCACCAAAGGGGAAGGGGAGCCCGAACACCACAGCAGCAACAGAGGCAAGGCAGGACAGAACATCACAGAACAGAATTTTATTGGAGCTGGGGGAAAGTGGGCCCCCAAGCATAGAGAGACAGAGCAGGGGGGTGCTGGGGCACCTGCGGCCGGGCACAAGAGGCAAAAGAGGAGGGCACAGGAGTGCCTGCACAGGGCGGGTGAAGACACCTGGCCAGCCCCAGCGGGAAGGGGCAGCGGTCACACAGAGGGGGCAATGGGGTCCACTGTCCAGGGACTCCAGGTGGCAGCCAGCAGCAAAGCAGACAGCAGCGCACAGCCCGCTCGGAGGCATGGGAGGGGGGCGCCTATGCACCATCCTGGGCACCAGGGTGGCAGCGAGTTGGTGGCAGTGAGAGGCAGCTCATGGACGGTCCGGTGAGCACTCCTGGAATGGCGACCCCAGCACCAGACCCTCCCAGGAGAACAGGCCCCTTCGGAAGCCTCGGGTGTGCATATGAGCATCCACTAGGTAGTGCAGAAGGAGCAGATCCGCACCTGCGGCCACAGCCTGTACAGCTGGAAGGTCCCTCACTGATCGAAGGGTGGCGAGCTCTGCAGCGGTGGGATCCCCGGTCCGGAGCAGGCCACCAACCCCGGGGGACAGCAAGCCCAGGTCCCACAGGAGGGCCCCGCATCAGAGGGTGTGCGCGGGATACCGCGTGCATGCAGGAGGCTGCCGGTGTACAGGGCAGCAACAAGGGGGGCCCCAGACAGCAAGGCGAGGCCGTACCTGGGTAGCTCCATCAGCAGGCAAGCCGCCATTACCTCCACAGCGGTCCACGGCACCAGAACGGCGGGTGGGTGTCCCTAAGGGGACTGGCACAGGGGGGTGAGGGCAAACTCAAGGGAACGGGCCCAGCATGCCGGGGCCCTGACCTGGTGACCCATCATCCATATGTACCGCGACAGGAGCTGGAAGCCATCCCCCGCTGACAGGGGGTCGCCCACCAACAGCTGCACGTTGGGGCTTAGCTAAAGGGCCCCCAACAGCATGTCCGCACAGAGAGACCAACCCTCCCCAACATCCCTGGCTGAGGGCACCACAGAATGGCCGGCCATGGCAGCAGTGGGGCTCACTCCAGGGAAGCAAAAGGCAGGAGACGGAGAGATGCTGCAACTGGGACATGCACACACCTAGTGGATACCCTCGCCCACAGACAGCCTTGCATGCCAGAGATAGGCAGGCCCACTGTGGACAGGGCGCTGCAACCTACGCACAAGACAGCAGGGATGCTGCATAGCTGCCGAGATAAGAAAGGGGGCCACGGCCAGGCACTGTGCCAGGGCGTGGAGCCGAGCCAGGTACTGCATCCACAGCAGGCACTGCTGCAGCTTGCAAAGGCAGACCCAGACTGGGGAGATGCCTGTGTGGTTGCGGAGGCAGGGGTACCCAGGGGTGCATGTGGTCCCATCTCCCTTGGTGGCCATGTGGCCGTCCCACTCGTGGGAATGTGCAGCCGGAGCCGGCACCCGCTTGCCACCCCAGCACACCCCCTGAGCAGCACCAACCGCTGCCTGGTCCCCACCGGCCTACACAGTACATAAGGGACACGCTGCAGCTGGTAGGATGTAGGGTGGAGGGGTCATAGCATGGGACCATGCAGCACACAGAGAATGGCGATCCTGGGCTGGGTGCACATGGAGGAGCTCCCGCAACACCAGGGGAGAGTGGGCCATGGGCACAGGCCAGAGAGCAGAGCGCACCGACCTCCTGGGCGTGGGCCTGCTGCTGCTGCGCATGCTGCTCCAGTAGATTACCATGCTCCGCCTGCAGGGTCGCCGGTCCACCCTCCTGGGGGCATGGCAGCAGAGGGCAGCAAACCCCAGGAGGGCAGCGCTCATGCGATGGGCGAGGCGGGCGTCCGTCCGACACCGCACCCTGCTGGGCTCCGTGGCGTCCCTGCACCGGTGCCCTGGGCCGGGCCAGTGCCCCCGTACCAACGTGCCCAGGGAGGGGCAGCCCTGCACAGCTCTGAGAGGAACAGGGACGGCATCTGCCACCGCATTGCTGCCCAGGCAGCCAACATCCGGATAGCACTGGACCCACACCCATGTCTGTAGGTCTGGGACCCCCTTCAAAACTGCTGGGCCCTACCCATTACCTGCATCCAGCCCTCCATTCCATGTGTGGCCTACTGGGTCCAGGGATCGGGTCCCGTGGGTTGCCCGGTGGCGAGCACCCTCCTGTCACTGTCGGCTGCGGGTTGCACTGCCCCCTGCACATGCCCGCCAGCCAACACGAGCCGGTTCACGTGAGCAGGTCCAGTGCACACCTGTTCCTGCCACCTCAACTGCAGGAGGCATCGCTGGTCTAGCCTCCAGCCCCGCCAGCTGGCCAGGGAGTTCACAGAGCCCCCAACCTGTCAGTGCCCCCCTGCAGGCCACACAACTCCCCCACCCCCCATGTCCACGGACAGAGGAAGTGACAGCAAGGTATAGGTACAACACCTTTATTGGAGGGGACATGTACAATGGAAGGGGTGGAGGTCAACGTCTGGGGCAGCCTCACCCCCTCTTGGCTGCACCACTGGGGCTCGCTGGTCAGTGTGCCCTGGCTGCAGCTGACCGTAGGGCTCTCCAGGCTGATGGTCCAGGCTCCCTGTCATCCACTGGCCGCTCCACACCAGCGTCCGCTGTTGGTCCCTGCTTGGAGGAGCAAGAATGGGTTAAGGGATCACCGTGTGCACTCACCTCTGTCCCTTGTCGGTGCAAGGGCACTTGGGTGCCCCATAGTGGTCCGGGGAGCCCCCTACTCCCCACATGAGCATGGCATGTGCCATAGCATGCTCCCCCCCCCGGGAGGAGCTGCCCATGGTATAACGGCACCTGCCCAGTCACGTACTGCGGCACCATGCAAGTACACATGGCCCTGGCAATGGCTGTCGCTCCCCATCCTGTGTACCGCGTGCGCTCAGCGTGGGTTCCATGCTGTGTTCCCTACTGTGGTCCCACCTGACACAGTTCCCTGGATTCCCAATGCCCCCCGGTGTTGCACCCCACAACCCCCGGGGGCTCAGGGTGCTGCAACCTTACCTGTGGGGGTGGAGCAGCCACCATGGGCGGTTGCTCAACCTGGGGTGCATGGTCTTGGAGTGGGGGCATCGTCGCCCAGTGGAGGGGTCGGGGTGGCAGCGAAGGGGATCCACGGGGTGTGTGGGTTGGACGGGCGGCCCCACAAGCGGGACTGGCCACCCCATGTGGGCGAGTGGGACCCCGTGGACCAGGACCAGACAGGGTTGCTGCTGAGGGAACCACTGGTGGCCGAGGTGCAGGGGGGAGCCACCGGCACCAGTGGGAAGCCGTCATGGTGTTGGTCGGCTGCCAGCCCTCCTTCCGCGGCATGACATGGCCTATTGCACTGGGGGTCACGCCGCAGGGACTCCATGACCTCCCCCATGAGGTCCAGGAGCCGTGCAGCCTGACCCTCCAGCCTGTCACAGGTGTGCCGCTGCTCACGTTGGAGGGCAGCAGCCTGGCGCCTGTCCCAGAGGTGCTCGGTGCGGGACTGGGCCATCATGGCAGCCAGGATCTCCCAGTCCCTGTCCCCCTCCCTTCTGATGAGCTCCCTGGTGAGCGCGAGCTCACGTGAGTACACCTCAGCTAACCGTTGTGATTCTGCCAGCAGCTCCCTGCCGAGGTCCTCCCTCCGGTGCCGGTTCCTGGCCCGCATCTCCCAGTTCCGCTCCACACCCCACCCCTGTTAGGCCCTGCTGCTTGTGGTTGCT
>QEPC01007559.1:14621790-14660513 GCA_003113815.1 Sphenodon punctatus | reverse complement strand
TCCGGGTTGGACGAGCAGCCCCGCAAGCTGGTCCGGTTGCCCCATGTGGGGGAGGGGGACCCCGTGGACCAGACCGGGTTGCTGCTGGGGGAACCACGGGTGGCCGGGGTGCCTGGTGGGGTGACCCCCACATTGTGGCAGCTCCCCTCTGCCCTCCCCTTTGGGACCCCCCTGCCCTGCCCTCTTGTGGGATCACCCCCTGGCCACAGATCGCTGCGGGTTGGACCTGTGTCCATCATGTGTTCCGTGGGGGCCACTGTGGGTCCACCAGCCTCTCCCACCTGCCCCCACCACCCCACCCCTGTTAGGCCCTGCTGCTTGTGGTTGCTCACCCCCGGGTGGCCTCCACCTGTACCTCCACACCCCTCCGCACCCGGGCCCTCCATGGCCCGTGTGCCCTGCTGTCGAGGGTGGCCCACCTAGTGGTGGGGGCGCTGCCTGGCCCCCCTCCTCCTCCTCCTCCGCAAACTCCACCTCATGCACCTCCAGGCTGGCTTAAGCTGCAATGGGAGGGGGTACCATTACTGTTTGCCCACACCAGCCCCTGCCGCAGTGGCTCTGTCCAGGCCAGTCCCACCCCCAACCCCCCCAGCCCTGCTGAGGCAATCATACCCGGATCCTGTTCCTCCGCCTTCTGGGGGCCATCCCGGGTCTCCGCGTGCTCCACGTGTGCCCCCTGTCCCTGTGGCTGGAAAGCCTGTGGGTCTTGTGGGCATGCGGGGAGTGCGGTAGTCTGGTGCTCGGATCCCCGGGGTGCCTCCTCCCCCTGTGGGATGGGGTTGTCCCCTCCTGTTTCGTGGCCAGCCTCACCCGGGGCACCCTCCCCCCCTTGCTCTGTGGGGTCTGTCGGGGGGGCTGTGTGGTGGCCCTGCCCCTGCCCCGGCAAAGGCGCTGCCATGTGTGCAGGAGGCCACAATGTCCCCGTCCATGCAGAGGAACTTGTCCAGCTCCTCCTGGAACTCAGCTGTGTGCATGGCCCGGCCAGACTTGAGATTATTGTCCCTGATATGTTTATATCCAGACCTCAAGTCCTTCATCTGCTGCATGCATTGGGTTACATCCCTATTGTACCCCTGCCACTGCATCTCCTGGGCGATGGCTTCATAGACCTGACTGGTCTTGTAGCTTCGCATCAGGTCATGCTGGACCCTTTCGGACCCCCACACGTGTATGAAGTCCCATACCTCCTGCCTGGACCAGGGCTCCCCCTTTTGGGACCCACCTGTGGGGGGCTGACCGGCTTGGCGGCATGGGGCCCACCCTGTGGATGTGGATGCCGTAGTGGTGGTCATATCCTGTTGGGGTTGGGGGTAGAGCAATAGGGGTTACTACAGCTCCTGCTGGCTCCCTCCGCCCACCCATGGGGCCTGCCTCCCCTCTCCCCCATGGGGTTCCCTTTTGCTCACCTGACTGTCTGGGAGGCCCTCCTCGGCCATTGTCCCAGTGGTGTAGTGCTCAGTTGTCTGGGAGCTGTCCTGCGTGGAACGGGGGAATGGGTTATGCTGCTGCCCCCTGCCTTGTGTTTCCGGGTCCGGTGGTTGGGCCCAGGGCGTGGCCCTTCCCTCCCGGGTATGTGTGCCCTTGTGCTCACCTCACTCTTGCTGCTGCTCCTTGGTCCGTGCCCTTGGAAGGTGCTGGGCTGGGGGTCATTGACTGGGGGGGCGTCTGTGCGGCCCCTCTGCCCCATACCGGGACACGTGTGCCATGTTACTTCCTGGCATGTTTCCCCAGCCATTCCCCCCCCACGCCTCCCCTGCCGGCAGTCCTTTGCCCCCCCCTTGTGCCTTCCGCCTGGGGCGCTTCCCCCCCCCCTGCATCACCTTTCTGGGGCTTCTTTCCCCCCCCCCGGGTGCCCCAGGGTCCCCGTGCTCACCCGGCCTCTTCCCCCGCGTGGGGCGGGGTTTGCTCCCGTTGCCTTCTCGTGGGCCTTCCTGTTCGCCATTGTGGGAGCCCGCCCCCATGTGCCGTGGTTCCTCCCTCCTTTACAGTCCCTTGGCCGGATGTCCAGTGTCCCCCCCACCCTGTGGGTGTGTCTGTGTGGTGGCGCGTGCGTGCCCCATGGCACCGGCACAGTGGGGCTCCACTGGTCTGTTCCGCGTGGGTGTTTCGGTTTTTACATGGATGCACAGGTGTTGAACACCCATCTCCACCCATGGAGGGTGCCGGCTCCCTCCTGGCTGCTCCGTGGGTGTTGGCGGGTTGGTCGGGCACGTGCCCCCACCCACCCGTGGATGTTTACATGGATGCTCTCCCACCCATCTGATGGGAGTTTCTGAGTGTTTGTGGGTGGGTGGCGTCCGTGTAAAAGTGGCCTTTAAAGCGTAGGGTCATGCTATCACTGCAGAGGCTCAAGCGGATGAGTGTTTTGTTTTTATCAATCAGCTCTGAAGCATAAATGAATTTGTATTTTCTTCAATCAAAATTGTTATGTCCTGTGGGGTTTCGGGGGGTAGAACAGGGTCTCCTGGCTGCCAAGGAAAGGAAGAAGGGAAACACACACACCCAAAGGGAAGGAAGCAGCGAGGCTGTGCCTGGAAAATGAACCCTCAGGATGGAATAGGGCTATCTGGACGATAAGTCCCTAGCCTGTCTCATCATTGGGTCTCTGGGATGAGCACACGCCCTGATCGCTGCTGGGACCACACTCGCACAGGAGGGCAGAGCGTAGGGCCAGGGGAGTGGGGGAATTAGTGAGGCTAGGGGGTGCACACACCCCAGGAGGGGAGGGGGCGGATAGGTCTTGCACTCCCAAGAAGGGTCCAGGTTCCAGTGCTCCCCACCACCCAAAAACCCCAAGGAACACACTCCTACCTGCTGCCACAATCCACGATACACACACAGTCACTCACGACACTCACTCCTCGCAGCCACGCACTCAGGACACACCACTCTGAGCTAGGAACTCGCACTTCACGCAACTCTCCAAGGAAAAGGGGCCAGTCTCACGGGCACAAGGCTCCGATCACCAGCCCTGAGACTCTGACAGCAGCAGGCTTTATCCTAGTGCGTAGGGCGTTGTCGCAGCCTCTCTGAGCGACGCAGGGGCTGGGGTGGGTCCGGTGCGGCTGGTTTCATGTTTCCGACTCCGCCCCCTGAATTGCTGTCAGCTGGTGGGGCCGGCGCAGTGCTCTGGTGACTGGGAAGCGGGGATTCCTCCTGCGGGAGGGCTACATCTATGACGGAGGTTTCCTGCTTCCGGTTCGGGAGCCCTGCCGGTGCCGGGGATCCCTGCTGCGGGGGCGCGTCGGCGGGGCTGTCTAGCGGGGATGGGGGCTTTGGAGCGTCTGAGGGCGGGGCTGCCAGAGCTTGGTTCCTGACATGTTCTTTTGTATTATGTGGATATCTTCCTCCTAGGCTAGCCAGAACTGCCATTGGAATTTTGCATAAACAGGAGTTTGCCTGTTTCTTAACTGGCTTGTGCACCCAACTGTGGGATTTTGGGCATCTCAGGGTGTTTTTAAATGAGATCCTACCACACATGGCCGCCCATCTGAAGGTGGTGCAGGGGAATCTGCACTCCATGCAGCACTCACCCGTGGCCACTTGCAGCACCCTGCCAAGAAATCTGGAGTGCACCATGCGGGGCAAGCCAAGAACATGTGTGGCAACAAGCACCCACGCATCCCTGCCCGTATGAACTGGCTTGTGCACCCAAGGGGCCAAGCCCGTATGAACTGGGGTGGCCACCCATGTGCCAGCAGACAAGTCCCCCACTCATAGGCACTGCGGGTGGGGGAAATTGGCCTGGAATATGTCAATTTCAAAGGCCAGCCCAGCACGCTTCCTCCTCCCCCATGGTCCATGGCAGGGGGAGTGCAAGGTGGATGCCATGGTAGCCATGTTGGGAACCACCCATTAGAATCCCCCCTCACTCCATCACAGTGGCTGCTGTGCCATTCTGCGACAATGGACTCCCCCCAAGTCACACCCTCAGTAAGGCACCAGTGTTTAACTATAGAGCCTATAGATTGCTGATATCATTTCAGCTGACCGAAAGAATACAAGATGGAGTGTCATGATGGCCAACACCGCATTAGAGAGCTAAACTATTTATTGTTAGTAGTGAAAAGAAATTACTGCCAGTTGGTCGTGGCCTCTTTTTGAACAGAATCTAAAGTTGAAGAAATGTTGGGTGATGAACTTATCGTCTGACATTGGTTCTGTGGTAGGCTGAGGAAACACTATCTTGGATAATTATCAAAATCTGACAATGAGGGAAAGCTTTTCCGTAATGCGTTTCAACAGGTGGCATCTCCTCATGGGAAGAAACTTCTGCATTCCCAAACTTGTAGAATTCTGGGGGCAATCTTCACCCATTGAAAAGCATGGCTGCAGGCCTCCAGTATTAAAGTCAATGGGAGCTGAACTTTGACTTCAAAGACAGAATTGCAAACCCAATGGGGGTTTTGTCAATGACTTCATTGGACTCAGGTTTGTGATTGTCTGGATGTATTGTTCATTCATATGTGTCACCAAGAATCTTAAAGTTGCAATCTCAAGCCACTAATTCTGGGCGTCCCAAACATTTTGCAATCTAGTCAGTATCAGCTTTCGCAATCACTGAGTCTTATGACCAATAATCCGCTTATGCAATTAATAATATTATATACCATTAAGAAGTAATCATATAACACAAAGAATTACCCAGACCCTCCATGACATGTGGCTACACCAATCGGAGGATTGTAGCCTAAATGTTACCAACGGGCACCAAGCTTCTGGTGTGGAAGGGAGAAGTTGTGCATAAGACTTCCCTAACTTCGCACCCCCTTAGATGACTCATTTCTTTCTTTAGTCATTTTAAGAATTGTTATCCTGCCCCTCCTGCTGCAGGCAGCTTGGGGTGGCTTACAATATAAATATACAAAACAATATAAAACATTCATTAAAACAATTAATAACAATAGGGAGAAGTTAAAAAAATATTTTAAAAACCCCACCCACCCTAACCCTCTACCCCCCTTCCATCACCCATCTCCCTCACCAAAGGCCTGGCGGAACAGCCAGGTCTTACATGATCATCAAAAAAAAGGGCGGTCCGGGGCCAACTGGGCCTCTGCCGGGAGGGAGTTCCACAGCCTAGGTGCGGCCACTGAGAACGCCCTCTTCATAGTCGCCCCCCCTGGAAACCTGAGAGACTTCAAGAAATGCACCCCTGATCAACCGCAGGGGCTGATCCAGGGCCCGGGGAGTGAGATGGTCCCACAGGTCGTTTAGGGCTTTATAGGTCAGCACCAACACCTTGAATCGGGCCTGGAAAATTATAGGCAGCCAGTGCAGCAAACCGAGCACAGGTGTAATGTGCTCACGGTGGCCCATCCCCATAAGGATGGGCCACAGCATTCTGCACCAGCTGCAGCTTCTGGACCATCACCATGGGTAGCCCCACATAGAGAGCATTACAGTAGTCTAGTCCTGAAGAAATGAAAGCATGGAAGATGGTGGCCAGGTCAGAGCCTGGGACAAATGGCCAAAGTCACCACACCAGATGTAATTGGTGGAATGTACACATCGCCACTGTCCCCATCTGGACATCCAGGTGGAGTTGGAAATCGAGGAGCACCCCCAGACTCTGAACCTGAGGGACCAGTGGAGGGCAAACCCCATCAATGACGGGGGATGCCACTCCCACCCCACCAGCATCACCTCCGTCTTGTCAGGATTCAGCCTTAGTTGGCTCGCCCTCATCCAGTCCCCCAGTCGCCAAACACAGGCAGAGTTGGGTGTCATCAGCATATTGATGGCACTGAACATCAAACCTTCCCACGCCCTCACCCAACAGCTGCATGCACACGTTGAACAGGAGAGGGGACAGAATGGAACCCTGTGGGACTCCACATGTTATTATGCCTCTCCTTGTGCTGTCTCATCCTTCAGGAGCCCCCGCTTTCCTTGTACCTAAGTTAAGCATATGCACCTTCTCAGCTTCATGAATTCATATCGTGAAACCAAGGGTAGGAATAAATGGTCATTTTTCAAGTTGGAGAGAGGTAGATAGTGGGGTGCCTCAGGTTTAGGACCAGTACTGTTTAAGAGAACAAGGGAACACTCTCTGAAGTTAAATGGCAGCAGATTTAAAATGAAGAAAAGGAAATACTTTTACACACAGTGGACAATACAGTTATGGAACTTATTGCCAGAGGAGGCTGTGAAAGCCTGCAGCATTACTTATGTATTTTAATTAATCAATTAATTAATTAGTTAATTAATTAGATGGTTATCCCATCCTTCCTGCACAGAAGCTCAGGGCGGCTTACACAAAATTAATTTTAAAAATACAAGCATAAAAACATCGTGCAACTCCTTCATCCCATCCTCCTCCTTAGTTAGCCCCACCCCCCGGTCCAATTCAGTCTCCGCTGCCAAAAGCCCGATGGAACAGAATGGTCTTACATTGCTTCCGGAAGGCCACCAGGCTTGAACACAGGCAGACTTCCTGGGGTGGGAGTTCCACAATTAAGGTGTGATGACTGAGAACACCCTCCTCATAGTTGAGACCTGGAGAAAAACCGGAGTCTCCAGGAGGGTGTCCCCAGCCAATCACAGAGGCTGCAATGGGACATGGGGAGTCAGGTGATCCCTCAGATAAATGGGACGCAGGCCATTTAGGGCACCAGCACCTTTAACTAGTTTCAAATGGAGATTAGATAAATTCTTAGAGGATAGAGTCATAAATGCCTACTAGTTGGGACTTAAGCCCCTGGCTACCGGTAGTTGAGAGTGGTCAGCAGGAGATGGGTCACTCTTCCATGACTTGCACTTGTACATCTCTTGAGCTACCGGAGCTGGCCACTGTCAGAGACAGAATGCTGGACTCAGGGCCAGTCTTACCGTAAGCGGGGCCCAGGGTGGGGAAGAAATGCGGGGCCCTATACCTGGCTCAGGGGGCGCTCCCCGGCCCAGGGGTGGCACGCTACCCAGGCCTGGGCTCAGGGATGGGCGGAGGGGAGGGAGAGAGAGGCAGAGGCCCCGCCTCTCCCTCAGTTCCCCTGGCCGAAACAGCCAGGCAGGCAGCGGAGGGGGCCAGCGGCGTGAGGGAGAGGCGGGGCCTCTGCCTTCTTCTCCCTCACTTCCGCCGTGCCTTCTTCTCCCTCACTTCCGCTGGAAGTGAGGGAAGAAGCAGAGGCCCTGCCTCTCCCTCCCTCACACCCTCCCCCCCAGTGCCTGTCAGTCTCTCAGTCA
Organism: Sphenodon punctatus; assembly: GCA_003113815.1. NCBI lineage: Eukaryota > Metazoa > Chordata > Lepidosauria > Sphenodontia > Sphenodontidae > Sphenodon > Sphenodon punctatus. The sequence continues at coordinate 14,653,331 of QEPC01007559.1, read as the reverse complement.
GGGGAACTGAGGGAGAGGCGGGGCCTCTGCCTCTCATTCCCCCTGGCCGAGACTGTGCTGGCAGCAGACGGGGGTGGGGGGGCGTGGAGTGTGGGAGAGGCGGGGCCTCTGCCTTTTCCTCACTCCTGCTGCCCCCCCGCCCGATTAAAAAAAATATATATTAAAAAGAAATTAAAAACAAACAAAAAAAAACACAAAACCTTATCTTATACTTTATTCTTGTGCTGGCCTTAGCCTTGACAAGTATCATAGAAACAAATAAACAAACATCTAATAGCCAATTCATAATGCCACAGGTACAGGTAAACCACAATACTCAACATATAGCATATTTTAAGGCCAAACTGCAAAACATTTCCTGAGAAGCCAAATCCCAAGGCCTTCCACGATGGCAAGCCACACAAACAACAATAACTCAATACAAAATTCCAATATATGAACAATATTTCAACAGTTCGAAGAAATAAAAGTCTTCCTTAAAATACTTGCCCAAAAAGCAAAGTGAGCTATTTCTGTATTTAAAGTTCTCTTATCTGAAAGACAAAAAATCACCAAACCAAGGGGACACAAGGCCGATGGGGCGTTAATTCCAGACCACATTTCGGTTCTTGCTTGTAAATAAATTGGGCAGTATAGCAAATAGTGTATGAGATCCTCCACAACATCACCCCCGCAGGGGCATTTTCTTTCTGCATAATGCTGGCCCACATAGCGGCCTGTGGTAACCGCAGAATCAAATGATTGTAAACGCAGGGCGGTAAAGGCTCTCCTCAAACCATAATCCGGTAATTCATTCAAATAGATGCATCCACTCCTAGGGGGTAATTTATACCGATACCATGCAGAGGCACGAGCCGACCTCGCTTGGCTTCTCAAATTCTGCATGTCAATATCCTCCAGCCTATCCTTGATCATTTTAAGTGCACCCTTTAATGGAAATTGCAGCAGAAAAGGGCGAGAAAAGCCCAAATTGTTCAATTTCCCACAAATCGATCTTGCCCAAGGGGAATCGGCAGACTGCATCTCCAAATCATAACAAGCCTTTGAAATGGGGTCTGAAGGGGCCAAAGCCCGTTTTAGCACAAAGGCTAAAATAATCTTGTCCAATATGACCCGCAGCGAGGCAAGACCCGTTTCCAGCTTAACCAATGCTGAGGCCGTTCCAGGTGGTACACCAAGTAATTTCAGGAGAAATGTATTTTGAACTGGTTCCAGTATTGACACGGCGGTAGGGGTATAACCCCATACCTGCACACCATAAGTCAGTTTAGCCAAGATTTTTGATTTTAAAACCTTAAGAGCCGGGGCCACTAAATGCCCCCCTCTTTCAGTGTAGAATTTGTGGATGACAGCTGAACATGCTAAAGCATCTTGTTTTACTGAGCGAATGTATGGAAGTCAAGAGTTATTGTAAGCAAAGGTCAGCCCCAGATATTTAGAAGTCCGAACCTGATCAATCTGATGGTTTTAAAAAACCAAACCCATGGGGGCCCCCAAGCGCAGGGCCCTGGCCGACCACCCATAACCGCCCCGTGGTAACGCCAGCCTTGGATGGGCTCGATGGACCGCTGGACTGGTCCGACCCAGCATGGCACTTCTTTTCCTGGTCTCTTCTGATATGTTCTTCCCCATGTCCGTTCTAGACTGTCAGCCCCTTAGAGACAGGTCCCTATTCCAATCGGGACTGCTCAGTGCCAGCTGTGCTGCTGGTGCAAATAATAAACTCATTTTCACTAAGTTCATTAGGGCTTTTTCTGTCGGTAAAGCAAGCAGGATTCAGCCTACACTAGATGACTTGTTCTGACTACTGTGTATTGGTCGGATAGTCACCCTAACTTCGGGATGGCTATTTAATCCAATTGGGAATGCTGAAGTTAAGGTGCTGCCAGCCATCGCTGCTTGTTTCATAACAATAGGGAGAAGTTAAAACAAAATATAAACAAAAACCCACCCACCCTAACCCTGCTCCCATCACCCATAGGCATAGGGATCACCCATGCAACAGGGGTGTTTGTTCTTTTTATGTTCCCATGTCTCCGTGGTAACACGACAATGCTGATGGAGCTGAATGTGTCCTGAGGCTGGTAGAGGGTGGAGAGTGAGACTCCTCTACGAGCAGAAGAGAACATCCCCATGCCTGGAACTCCCTCCCTGCCGACATCCGCCTTGCCTCCTCCCTCCGCTCCTTCAAATCCCTCCTCAAGACCCACCTTTTCCAAGCAGCCTTTCCCAATGCCCTCTAGTCTTTCCCCTTGCTCTTACTGTCAGCCCTCCTCTGCTGACTGCTGCTACCGACCACCTTGTAACCAAGCCAAGTACACGCACCTGAGACTTCGCATCCGCCTGAATGTTTGTTTGTCTTCTCCCATGTCTCTCCCGCTGTCCCCTCTCCTTGTCTCCCCCTCCTTGTCTTTTAGATTGTAAGCCACAGGAAGGGACCGCATCTGATTGTATGTTCTGTACAGCGCCAGGTTGCAACTGGCGCTTTATAAATGTTTAATAATAATAATAATAATAATAATATTTCGAACTGCTACAAGTGTAGCATGGTAACCATGATTTTATTAAGAGGTCTGGTGGTACTTGATGAGGTTTAAAGCCCGATCTACTGAAATTGTGACACAGGGTGTAATCCTTTACCTATTAAAGTCAAAGGAGGGATGGGGCTGCCATTGACTTCAATGGGTTCAGGATTCTAGTACCAACTTCTGTGTTTTTGTTGTTTTTTGGTTTAAATAATTTTTGAGCCTTCCATGCTGCATGTAAAGGGAAAACTGCAAAACCTGCCTGCAAAATACCGAAGTACCCAAACCATAAAAATGTGCTGGAGAAAGGGAGTCATGATTTGAGTGACATAACCTTTTGGGGAGTGGTCTGTAGTAGAGTAACTAACTGGGAGGGTGTGTGTGTGCGCGTAAAAATGGCACAAAACGGGTGTGACATATAGATAACCCAGAAATACCTGTTTGGGTGTATTAAAAACCAAACCAAACAAGCCCCTGCTGCCTGTGACTTTCAGTGGGGGAGAGGGCTGACAAATGGTCCCCAAAGGCTTAGTTGGTGGTGGCAAGAATTTGACATACCCCAATATTATTACCCTAAAGGTCACCCGATGAGCACTTTATCTTGGAGCCCTAGAGGACAGTTTTCAACTCAATGGCATTTGATTGGTAGGCCCAAGCACTGCCAGGAACCGGGGGGTTTGGCAAGGGTAGCTACGATGCCCCAGTCCTGGGGGACGGGTCTGGAGCTGCTATGACGGTAGCAGCAGCAGCAGGCTGGGCTCGAATGCACTATTGCGCTGCAGTGGCTGATGCGCCCGTGCCTCGCTCCATCCTCCCTCCCCGGCTCGAGTTCCTAGCGCTGCCTCCCTCCCTCCCTCGACTCGGTTTTGTCGCTGTCAAACTCCTGCCTCTCCTCCCCCTGCCCGCCCCCGTCTCCTCCCCGCCTGTCAGCTGTTGCTAGCCTGGCCCAGTCCGCTCGGCGCGGATTGGCCACCTCGCCGGGCCGCCCCTGCCCCTATATAAAGCTGCACGGGATGCTAATGAGCAGCAACTCCTCCGGGTCCAGCGTGGTGCTTCGTCCCGGCATGGTGCGCGCTCGGCCGCGCTCCGTGCGCACTGGGGCACCGAGCAGACGCCTGGTTGCCTGCTCCGCACGAACAAGGAGAGCCCGCCAGCAGGGGTGAGCTCTGGGAAGGGGGTGTGGCGGCGGTTGCCGCCGCGAATGCGCCCGCCCGGGGGGGTGTTTCATGCCCCGGGACGGGCTAGCCCACTGCATACAAAGGGAATGGCCCGCCCTGTGTGTGCATGCAAGGGGGAGGGGGCCGATGGGTGTATGCAGTGGGGGAGGGGATGAGCCCTTCGCATGCCACCATTCCCCGCTGCATCAGCGAGCCACCCCTCTTCTCTTCCCCCCCCCCCACTCCTGCAGGGAGGGGGGATCTGGCTGCTGCTCCTGTTTACATGCCGGGGGGGGGGGGCGTGTGTACCAAAATCCTGTGGGAGCAGCAAGGCCGCTTCTAGCCTCCCTGCTCTGGCTGTAATAGCAGCAGACCCCCTCCCCAGCTGCAAAGGCAGCGCTTGCTGGCGTCCGATTTCCCCCGTCCCCTCGGTCTGCGAGCGGTGGGGGCGCTACAGGGGGCTGCTCCTGCAGCGGGGCCAGCTGCCTGGTTCCCCTCCCTCCATTCCTCCTGGAGGGGATATCCGCTGCCATTGCAACCTCCAAACAAAAGGAGATGGCGAAGGCTGCCTGGGAGCTGCAGCTTCCCTCGGGGATCGCAGCGGCTGCTTCCCCGCAGCAAAGCTTCCCTTGCCCCTTCACCCGCCGGAAAGGGGAGCAGCGCGCAGAAAGAGCGGGGGCGGGTAGCAGCACAATCGGTGTGTGTGGGTGGGGTGGGGTGGGGGGGGTTGAAGCTTTGTGCTGTCCCTGCAGATCGGTTTGCTGGGGTGATTCCCGAGACTCGCTCTCTTCTGGGTCACGGACTCCTGCTGGGGTAAGAGTGGCGGTGGTGGAGTTACTAGCCCAGGAAGCCTGGAGGAAAGGACTAATGGTACAGGTCTCTTCTCTCTTTTCCCCCCCCAGCTCTGATGAGCGTGCCTCATTGCTCGCTCCTTCTAGATACCATGCTCTTTCCCACGTGCCTCAAATCCCAGCCCACCCAGCCGCCTCCACAAAGCGAGAGAGACGGTAACAGCAACGGCATGGCTTGCTCTGCCAGTGCAGCCCCCCAAGTTGTGTCGCCCGGATCGGTCTCGGGAGCCAGGGGAGATGCTAACTGCTGATATACTTGCAGCTAGCCTCTAAAACAAGGCGTGACGCACGAAATTTTAGATGCGTATTAAAAACCTGCGGTTGCTATGTTGCAATCGGAAGGGGGATGCTTCCTGCACAATCAGCTGCTGCTTGTAACATTCTGTGGTCTAGGAAACAGGACCATCTCAGAATGAAGGGCGTTGTGTGATCTTTCCCAGCCTGGGACATTGCGTGATCACTTGCTCTTCAGCCGTGTGGGGTATTTCCTAAATGGAAGGGTAGCAATTAAGTCTTGGAGCAGTGAGGAACTTGGATTTTATTTCAGGCAACCGTATTCTGCTTGCAACTCGGGGTCTGGCTTTGCAACTGGCTGGCCAATTGACCACACATCCCAAGAACAGGGAGCCTCCAGTGCTCCACGCACTGCAGATATAGTTGCAAGCACTTCTGTGGCAGAGGTGCAGCCCATTCTGGCTAAACTATACACTTAAAAAAAGAAAAAAAATCTAATTGGGATTAGAATCTTAGAATTGTAAGGGTCCTCGGATTCATATAGTCCACCCCCTTGCGTTCTAAGCAGGATGTCCCCACTTTATAGCATTGATACCTCCAATGAGGGAGCATTCACAATCTCTCTGGGTGACTTTTCCATTGCTTGACAATCACTGACTTGGAAAACTTTAGTGTAGTTCATGCCCTGGATTTAAAATTAGTCTACAGGTAGTGTTAAAAATATCAAATACTCCACTTCTGTACTGGGAATTGGCTATATTGGTGGTGCTGGTCTGATAAGCAAAAAGGAAAAGCTGCTTTCTGATGCATAATCCTTGGAGACGAAAGAATCTCATCTAGACCAAAGCTGCGTCAAACCCGGAGCAGTAGAAAAGAGTGCTGGTCGCAGGAATTGTGCATCGGCAATAAGTTGCATCTAATGTGGTAAAGGAGGAGATGACTTAAACTGACCATTAAGCTGCTGCCTATTGGTGCATGCTCTTAGTAGGTCTTGCTCTGTGTGTGTGTGTGTGTGTGTGTGTGTGTGTGTGTGTGTGTGTGTGTGTGTGTGTGTGTGTGTGTGTGTACGCACACACACACACACACAATCCATAGTGGCTACCAGATAGGATAGTGCATGTCTCTGCAGCAAACTGAAAAATATTAGACCTTGATTGTAAAGGATGACAATCTGGCTTTTGTGTGGAGTTTCTTGGGGGAATTCTCATTTTATAAAACTGCTACATTGCTACAGCAAAAGACCTGACCTTATATCCTAATGAAGTGGGGGGGGGGGGAGGTTCTGTTGGAATAAAGAGCTTAGTGATAACATGATAGGAATTGTTCAATGTTTGGCTGTGGGAGAAAGCATCTTTGCTGTGGTTTTATTCCTAATTTGTGTTGGAGGTTTGCAAGCCCTGCGCATTCTCACCTGCACACAAGACCTGTCTCAGTGCAAGATATAAGGACAAACAGTAACATGTGTTGTGCAATCTCCAGTTCAGCTTCTAGTGCTAGTGAGCCAGTACGCTCAAAGTTAATGATTTGGACAGGAATCGCTACCCACAATTGCACGAACTAATTGTGCTCATTGGCATCCAGCGTAACTGCTGTGGCTGAAGTTAGCGAGAACTGTGTCCCTAGAGTGATCTTCTTTGTTCATTATTCTTGATCTGTAGAAATCTTGTCTGTTGCAGTCTTTGAAGTCCCAAAAGGTAACACCAACTTAAAATCATTTGTAGAACATTGCTTTATAGTAAGTATTAGACACGAAATACAGTACGTAGAGTAGGAACAGCTGGCTTGAAACCCTACAACCAATTGTATCTAGGTTGCTGGCTTAGGAGTTAAACAAGCTGTTTGTGAGGCAGAACTTGCTCAAATGAGGAAGATATTGCCTTGCAAAAAATGGTTCATGTCTGTCAAGTATTACCAATCAACTTTAAAACCATTATAACTTTGGATTGGCTTAATGGATCTACTTGAAATTATGCATGTACCACCCTATCCCCAAAGAGATCATACAGAGAAATTCACTGAAACATAGCTCAACCTGCTTGTTTGTTTGGCAGGTTTAAAATGTTCAGTGTTTACAATGGGAAGTGATCCTGTATTTAACTATCCAGCCCTTAGCTGAGGCTGGATAATAAAAGCTAGATTTTCTTTACCCAGGAGTTATCAAAGAAGAGATCAGTCTGTATTCTGCAACAGGAATGCCCAGGATCTGTTCTCGAGCATACAGGGGTGACTACTTAGAAATTACTGAGTAGAATTTTTGTGATTTCACCCTTGTCTTCTCTCTCTTCCCTACTAGGCTACTTTTTTCTTTGAGGTTTATCTGTATGGCACTACTTGTTTCATTATGACAAATTAAAACATATCTATTGCTTATGCTGTGTTTAAAGATGCTGTAAAACAGCCTGTCTCTTTGTATAATTAAACTCTGTGTTAATCCTAAAAAGACCAGTCTCTTCTGTGCTCCTTTTACACTGGTGCCAGCAAAGCCCAGTGATGTGGGGGGGGGGGGCCTCTGCCAGTAGAGTGCTTCTGTGGGGAGTATTAGCATAAAACCTGGTGTAATGTAAAGCGATGTTGGTCAGCAGGTGAAAGAGCATGTACAATGGAGTCCCTGATAAAATTTCCATTTGCTTGCTTTACTACAGCTTGTATCAAAAACAGATAGTACTGAAACGCAGTCCAAAACATTGTACTTAAAATCCTCATTTTTGGAGAAGTATAGAAGGTTGTGTGTGTGTGTGTGTGTGTGTGTGTGTGTGTGTGTGTGTGTGTTTATTTATATATACACACCCACACAACTGGGGCTCCATGTTCACTGAATTTCCCCCCCAATGCAGTGAATACAGGTCTTTGTATACAATTCTCCTATTTATGATTGCACATAGACATCTGCATGTTTGAAAGACTTTCCACTTTTTGTAAAATGGCGGTGTTGGGCAGCTGGGCCATTAGTGTACATGTTATCTACAGGACATCCTTGCCAATCAACATAACTTCACTGCTCGATTATTTTCCTCCTATCTAATATGCCAGTGATAACTCGCACCCTCACTTGGCTCTGTTACACACATCTAAATAGATGTAGGTTGAATAGTGTGTAAAATGGGAAGGGGAGAGCTTTTTGTTTGAAATTGGAGGTATCTAAACTTTTAGTAGAGTTTGCTTCTCTTAAATACAAGACTGAAGCTTTAAATTATATTAAATACCCAAGCTAGATCTTGATTAGCTATTTGGGAATTTCTTTAGGGCTGAAACTAATTTTACTGCTGATTCACAGACTGAGCTGGAGGATTAATTTCTATTAATAGACTTTCATATTCAAACAAATTTTGAAAACACCTTAACTGATTCCTTAGAAGGTGGGTCTTAAAGTGCTTGGATCATGTGACCAGTCACACTCAAGCTACTGGATTCTTGAATAAGAATGCCAAATAAAAGCCATCTTGAGCCTATTTGTAAAAAAAAGAAAACAACTGAACATCAAATAAACCTTTTTGTATAAAAAGGCTATTTCTTCAAAGAATGCATTAGGAAACAAACCAAATTGAATAGACATTCCTATAGTAACAGAAACGCAGTTGGTACCACTGTTCTAACACTTAAAAACAAAACCATTTAAAATGGCATCTTGCCTTTGAAGCCTGAGTTTATAATTTAAGACCGTCATAGCTAGTACTGGGTGAACAGTATCTCCAGCAGCTTAGGGAACAGTCCCTTTCCTATGTTCATCCTGACAAGGGAGCTGGCTTACCTACAGGAAACTAGATCCACACCCTGCTTGCAAGGTCAAAGATTAGTAATACCTGGTTGCTAAGGCCCTCGCCTGTGTAGACACTGGTGTTAGTAAACACTGGGCCTTCGTAAAGGAAGCCATCTGCAATAAAGGGTCTTGCTGATAGTGGGCATTTTTAGACACATGTTAAAGTTCTGGATGTTTCAATCTTCTGGGTTTACAAGTCCACAAGTAAGTTCCGGATGCATTTTTCTCTCACACGCTGCCCTGAGGCAGCCTAAAGTAGCTGCAGCTGTGAACATGACAGGCTGCCATGGAAACCAAGTGACCACAGCTGCCTGGAGCAAACCCATTTGCCAGGAGAACCTTTTACGCATAGGTTCTGGGAGAAGCTTCACACAGAAGTTAAAAGATCCGGATGTTTAAGTTCTGGATGAATGATTTAGACACAAAGTTCTGGATGTTACAGCAAACATCCAGGAGAAATGTGTGTCTAAAAACACCCAGTGTCTGTCCATCTGTTAAAAGCAAAGGGACAAAGCACTGAATAGCAAGCTGGGTTAGTCAATTAAGCTCATAACTGCTACCTTTCATGAGTTTGAGCTAGCCTCTTGCTACAGGAAGTCCAATCCAGAATGTTTTAAAGACACTAAGGCTGTGGTTTGCATGCATATGTGGGCGCACAGGCCTATGGACACTATGTTAAAGCCTTGGCTAATGTGTTTAAAAGTGCGGAACTTGGACCAGGAGATAGGGGGAAGCCCCTGGCTCAAGTCTTGCCTTAGCCATGAACTCACTAGGTGACCTTGGACCCGTTGCAGATCTCTCTACCTACCCTACCTTGCAGGGTTGTGAGGGTTAAGAGTTGAATGAATTGTCAATGTTGTAGTTAAAGAATTGTAAACTCAGTCCAAATTTCCCTTTTTTGCAGCTTGTACCTGTTGCCTTTTGTCCTGCCCTCCATAGCAAGCAGAACAGTGGGTTTTTTCTTCTTTATGGTAGCCTTTTAAATATTTGTAGACTGTTGCTATATTGTGCCCCCTCCGGCCTCTTTTTTACAAGTTTTGAAAGAGGGAACCTTGCCTCCATTATAAGATTACCAGTAGCCAAATCTAAAACTAGTCTGTAGTGTTTTGAAAGTATGCCCTATTAGAAGCCTCTTGGAATGGATGTTGAATATTTCTGAAAACCCACAGGTGGGGGTGGCTTGCCCAAATTCAGCAACATTAAGTAACTAGCTTGCTTTGGAACCAGTTGTGGCAAAGTGAGACTTGGGGTATATTGGGCAGGGTGAGGGATGGAGCTGTTGCTTCATTGGGGGGGGGGGATAAGGTTTCAGATTCCTGGCTTAAAGGGGGGAAAATGTGCCAGTAGTTAAACCCTCCTTTTGCCAAAGCAGAGAAGCATTAGCCAGTACAGAGGGAGGCCTGCAAGTGGAACTCATTCTAGAGATGTAATGCCATGAAGAGACTGGGATTTAGAAGCTCTTTTCAGTCTGGTGCTAATCTCCTGTCCCATCTGGGACACTTGTGACTATCTGTGTAAAGGGTTCACATGGGATAAGGCTGGTAGGGTTTGGCTCTTGGTGATGTGCAGTATTGCACTTTGTACACTGCATGGGTCTAGAACTTCAGTCCCTCAGAACAGACAATGGGTCACATCACTGCGCAATACAATTGGGGTTTTAAAGAACCAAGGCTGTAAACCAGCTGCTAATTATAGCTGTGTTGCTTGGCAGTACACAGCTGTGTGTGCAGGGGGAGAGGGCTAGGTTTGGCATGTAAGTGGGTGTTTTTCATACACTCTGAAAGATCAATTTGCTTGATTTCCTGGATATCTGCAAACTGGCCCCATCTATGTGAAGTTCCCCAAGTGTAGACTTTCCTAGCACTTAGGTCGTGTAGAGAGCTACTACTTTCTCCTCTTGACTATGGAAGTGCTCCACTTAGTAGCCCTGCTCCCGATACAGAAGGCTTGGTTTAACTGAAAGCCTGAGGCCTAAGTGGCTTCAATGTATGCCTGCTGGAGATGCAAAGCATGTTGCTTGTATTGCACTAGTAGCAAAAGGCCCCAGTGAAATCCTAGCTCCTGCGTGCTAGACACAGTATGAACAGGAGGGAGGAAAGCAGTCTGTCCCACAGCCTGTTCTGCCTGCTACAAGTCTATGAATTCCAAGAGATTCTATATTTCCGCATTAATAATAGTGTAGAAGAGCCAATTAATGCCCTCATCAGGGCAATGAGATGGCTGCATTCCCATTGCAAAACACTTTGGTCCCATCCCTACCTTGTCACCAATTAATGAAATGGTGGCTTAGGAAGCATTCTACTCCCTTGCCGTGGCTGCTACAATATCTAGGATAAACTGAAGCTGTTAAGCATAATCAAGCCTGCTACAAGAAAATATCCGTGGGAATCGGGTGCTTTATTGTAATACTTTGTAGAAATGGATTCTACTGGTATTGTGCTACTTTAAAAAGCCAATAGTCAATGTGCCTTTAAATATAAAATCACATTGTTTTAGAATGTAATGGAAAACATTGATTGACCATAGCTTGGTATTTGTAAAATTAAAACAGTTGACCCCTGGCTCTGTCCTGAGTTATGATGTGAAGGCTGCATTTCTGTTAACCTGTCAGCAGGCTTTGCTTGAATATTAGATGGTACTTGGGTTTGTTTTTTTGTTGCTTCAGATGAGCAAGTGCACTTGGCTAAATAAAACTACCGATTGTTTTGGGTTTTTTATCTTTTTGGACATAAAGTTCACCTATTTTGCCCAGTGACTGCCAAGCTTATTATCTCTGAGCCCCCTCTTGACACAAGTGTAATTCTGTGACACCGGATAGCAATGAAGGCATGCAAAATGTATCCAATATCTGCTGGGTGTGACCCCACTTGAGGTCTTGATCCACAGACTGACAACCTCTGCTCCAGTCATAGGCTTAGGAATCCTAATAGGATGGCCAGATATGCACATTTTAGACATGAGAAATACAGGTTGCAGGGCTGCATGGGTGCCAGCGGAGCCCTGCAACCTGTATTTCTCATAACTATCTAAATTTTGCATTTCTGGCCACCCTAGAATTGAAACTTAGACCTTGCATCTGCAAGATGGACAACAATGAGCCACACGTGCGCAGATCTTTGTGTGAGGGGGCTTTATGGGGCAGGGCAGTTCGACCGCAGTACTTCCATCAAGCTGCAAGAGGTAGCAACCCTAAGCCTTGGCCAGCCTGTCACTTTGGTACAGGAACAGGGTTTAAATCTAACTGAGGAGCAAAGAGGCAAAAGCCTCGCCACGCATCTTACAATGGTCTGGGCTGACTAGGGCTGCTCTTATTAGACTCTTAAAGCCTTGGTATTTTTCCCCATCAATCTCCTCATTAGAATATTGGCATGAATAACTAGCTACTTGTGGAAAAACCAAGCTCCCATTTCTGATTTGTGGTGGTTAGAAAGATTGGGAAGCCTCCTGTAAAGGGGCACAACCTTGCTTTTAAAATAGAGATTTTATTTTTTAAGAAGCACACTTAACCGCTGGCAAGGGTATACTTCTTGAGGTGGTGAGTGGAACTTTACAGCCTGGAGCGCCCTTTGCTACTGCAAGTCGCAGCCTGGCAAGTGGATTTTTGACTGGTTAGCAAACGTTATATATTATTAGCAGCCCTGTATTGGGAGCTGCTTGTGGCAGGATGGGTGGGGTAAAAATGTCTAAAATAAAATGTATTAAATAAATAAATCCTAGTATACTTTCTGAGCTAGTAACTGGAGAGAGAAGGTAGTGCCATCTTGAAGATCTCTTCTACCGGCTTAAGTAGCTAGAGTCTTTTTGGGGGGGGGGGGGCGTGTGTGTGTGTGTGTGTGTGTGTGTTGGTTCTTTTTAAAAAGGGCATGAAAACTACTTGTCCACGATCCTCTCCAAGATAGAACTTTCTCTGTGGAAAGTCTTTCAGAAACCAGAAGGTCCTAATTTGCCTGCAAAATATGAACAAAACCTTGACCTGAATGAGTTGCACATATGTAATGGGAACCCTGTGATTTTTAGCAGGTAGTATGGGACATAGGCAGTGATCTCCTAAAAGAGCCTAGAATTCCTCCAGTTAACTAGAAACAAGCCCCTATTTTAGGCCCTTTTAACATAGATTAGCTCCCTTGCCCACATGTGACAGATGGGTGGGGGAGTGTCTGACCACCGGTGGGAGTGCATGCACTCCTGTGTGCCACACAGAGGCATTGGGGCAACAGAGGTACCTCCATGTGTGGAGATGGGTGGGTGTCTGTGTGTGACGGGCTGCACATCTGCCACCGCCTTTACCCACTACAGTGCCCCCTGGGTCCATTTGAAAATGGCCTTGGCTACCATCAAAATTGGCTCCAACTAGACTATCTGAATAAGCAAATGATGTCTGAAGTGACTCCTTGGCATTGGCATTCATGCTCAGTGCATCCTGCATTGGCTGGGCTTTTCCTGCAGTTTACCTCCCTGTTTCCTGAGTCTCTCAGAGTGTAAAGATAAAGCAAATAAACCAGCTAAAGGTAGTTATTCCAGTGGTGGCTGGTGGGGCAGAGCCACATTAAGATCTCGCGCTTCTATGATCAATGGAATAGAACCTGTAATGAATGAAAGAACCGTGCATCCAGAACAAATGACCGTGCTGGTGGCATGCAATAATGAGCAAAAGGCAAAGCTCGGGGGGGGGGGGGGAGGGGAAATCAAGAAGGAAAAACCAGCATTTTATTTGCTCCTATAGATGAGGTGCTAGGGGAACAGTTGGCTCTAGGCTTCATATTTATTTAAAAACCAAACCAGGATGTCTCCTTTCTCCCCCTTTCCCCCCCCCCTCTCCTTTCTCCCCCAGGATTTCTCCACCAAACCAATTTGTATTAAATCAGACCAGGACTTCTCCCCTAAACAATTTTTAGTGAGTTTTAAAAGGAGTAAAGCCACAAAATGTAAAGCTGGAAAACCTCCCCTAATCCTCTGGATTCATTACCTTGCCAAACCAGGATTCCTCCCAATCTCCCCTAAACAATCTTCAGTTGCCTTTTTAACAGGGGCAAAGCCATGGGAAAACAAAGCAGAAAGGCCTCTCCTGTGCTTGGGAATGGGTACAATTTGAACATGCTCCCCATCCCTACATCTATTTGCAAGAGGCAAAGCCGTGTCAACACCTCCCATTTCCTCTCTGCTTGAATCCCCACAAACTCATCGACTTACTAGGAAGCTGTGCTGTAGCAAAGGAGTCCTATACCAGATCTCTTCAGGGAAGTTTCCATAGTGAAAGGCTGGCCAGTCAGCCAAACCGCCTGCAAAATGGGGTCTTTGGTATCGCCTCTACAAATGGCTGCCTGGAGTAAGTTTAGGCATACACAAAGCAAGCCCTGCCCCTGTCAGCCTTATCTTCTGTTGCCATTAGATACATTGGATGATATGAATTTCACCTACAGATTATTCTCATTGGCTGGATTCCTCCATAGGAACCCAGTCTGAGATACTCCAGTCCCACCTGTAACCCCTCCCCAGACTGACTAGAGCATGTGTGGTTGGGGCACTGCCCCAGACATGCTCAGTGAAGCTGAGACAGGGCAGCTGCTGCTAGACTGCTCCCAGCTTAGCTCCTCCCTTACAGCTTCCTGTGATTGAAACAGACTGGTGACTCGTTCCAGTGCAACCCATTCACCCAAGACACTGTCACCAGGGAGAGGGACCAGAAACTAGCAGGGAGAAAAAGGGGCAAAAACTACTTTAACTTGGAGTTGCTGAAAGCTAAACACAATTATCTTCAGGCTCTTTTGCCATGCAACACTGATGGCAACTGAAGGGCTTTTTGAATCACCAGTAATTAAGGGTTGAGTATCCCTGCAGTAGATTAACTGGAACTAGTAGACTTCAGTTAAATATTAGGAAAAACTTGCTAAGTGCAAGTAGTGTGAAATAAGCTGCCCAGGGAGGGTGTGGAATCTCCTTCCTGGAGGCTTTCTAAGCCCAGCAGGATGAGCATTTGTCCACAATGCTGTAGCTGGGGATATCCTGGCATGGCGCACACTTTAACATATTTGCCCTACACAGAATGTGTACTAATCCCCTCCTCCCCCCGACTTACATTGACCCAGGTTGGGTGTAGTGAGTCCCACCCCTACTTGGGGCACTTCCCTGCAGCAGGCACAGCTTTGGTGGGGCAGTGCCCATTTTCCTGCCTGGAGGAGCCTCCCCTGAGTTATTCAAACTCTAAAACAGGATTGCGTTGTGTCCAGTATGTAAACATCAGCACTGGCGATGCATCGCCAGGAGCTCTCCGGTACTGTGCGGAGCTCGGCTGGTTTCTGCACACTCAGGCAAGCAGGATTTTCTGCCCTGGGAAGATGGGAAATCTAAAGGCTTTTGGAAGCCATTCTGCTGTAGAAGAAGAGCATTGCTGGGTAGAGAGACAGGCTCATATCCTGGCTAGAATTTACTCATCTGTAAAAGAAAGTGCCAGTTCCTCTTTTTTAAAACCATGTATCTCAATTCATTTGCATATTTGGTGCATGTTTTTTTTTTTCCTGTAAGCAATGCTATTACCTGCCACTTGCTCAATAGCTAAATTGAGCTCCTTAAGGGAAAGTGCTTCAGTGAAAAGAGAATTGAACAAAAATGGTACATTAAATATCTCTGATGCACTCTCTCCCAGGGCTCCTCCACAGGAGGTACATACAGCCGGTGCAGGACATGTTGTGCTAGCATAGTTCTCTGACTGTTTAGCAAAAGTGCAAGCACTTGGTACCAACGTCAGACCTCTTGTAGTGAATGGGGCTAGCACCACCACTAAAGCCCAAAGAGCCCAGAACCAGCAGTTGAGTGGGCGGAGCTCACAGTTGCCAGAAGAATCTGGAAGAGAGAGTAGCTGAGTTTGGCCACCAAAACCAGCTGTTGGAGAAGCCCTTGACCAGTTTGGGAAGAACCTCTCTAGCTGTTGTGCCAAAGTAAAGCTACACAACCTAGACACAGCATAGGAAACCGATCCCACCTGCTATGTTGAAATTGGCATAAGGAAGAAGTGTGTAGGTTTTTTTGTTTTCCCCCTCCACCAAAGACCAAATGCTCTATTGGCCTGAGAAGGAGTGAATTTGCCAAAAGCCCAGAGAAGGGCCAAATAAACTGTTGATCCCAGAGGGAACCAAGACTGTTGTGGGCCCAGAAAGGGGCCAATTTGACTATTAGCTCCAGGAGGAGCCCAAAGACTACCAGCCACTAAAGCTCGTACACTGTGCTGCAGGAGGGGCTGGGAGCCGGCTGGACTTGCCCCTGGCCCCATACCACCGTACCCATTTTCAGGGGCTGGGAGCCAGTGCTGCGGGGACCCTCTTCTCTTCCCCCCCCCCCCCGCCCCCAGGAGGGAGGGGTGTGTGTTATCAGTGGCATGCCTGCTGGCAGAAGTGTGTGCCTAAGAGCCACTTGGGGGGCTGGGGTGTGGGATTTTTATTGGTGGCTTTTATTGTTGGTGTCTAGGAGGTATTTGGGGGGCTGTTATATAGTGGGGAGGGTGAACAGTAGGGTGGTCAGAGAATGGGAATTATGGAAAGGAATTGGGTTAGGGAGGGGGTGAGGGTTCAACTTGGGGATGGTGGGAATCCTCTCCTCGATTGGGGTGGGGCAGCCAGCGGGGAGCCGGGGCCAGTGTGTGTGGGGGCATGGGAGGTGACACAGCCATTGGGGTCATGATGGGGTATGGGGGGTATGTTTGAGCTGGGCAATGGGGCAGGTGCTTGGTATCTGTTCCCGGCACCACCCCTTCAGCAGTAGGGCTGGTGGTTCTGGATCAGAGGACCCCTGACCATGTTTTGATGCTGCTGAATGCGAGGTCGGTAGCAAATAAAGTAACAGTCCAGGAACTGATTCTGGACCATGTGGCCGACCTCGTATGCATCACGGAAACCTGGCTGGACACGGAGTCAGGGCCTATCCTGGCTGACCTTGTTCTGGCCTGGTATTCCATGCAGCATCAACCGCGGTCAGAGGGGCAGTGTAGCCATGATTTTTAAGGAGGGTTGGGCTGTTTGGAGGTATCTGGTGCAATCCATAGTGGGTATTGAGGGTCTCCATCTGGTATTTGATGTGGCAGGGGACCGTTTGGGAGTGCTGCTTGTATACCGGTGCCCACATGTATAGCGACCTCGCTACATGCTCTAGCGGATCTGGTGTTGGGGGTGGTGTTGCAGTCCCCGAAGATGATAGTCTTGGGATTTCAACATCCACACCGACACCGATCTTGGAGGTGCGGAGCGTGAGTTCATGGCAACCATGGGCCTGTCCCAGAGGGTCAGCGACCCAACACCCAGGGGGGGCATACTTTGGACCTAATGTTTTGCACTGGCCGTGAGGCAGGGAGGTCTGTTGGTGGGGGAGATATCAGCTGTGCCCTTGTCATGGACGAACCATTTCCTCCTGCAGGCCTCACTCCTGGTGCACGTCTGCCCCCGAATAGGCGGGGAACTAATTCGAATGGTCTGCCCCCGTAGACTGATGGAACCGGAGCGGTTCCAGGACACCATGGGGATGTGCCCTCTGATCTGTACGATTGTTCCATCGATGGCCTCGTTTAGTTGCTGACAGAGGCCATTGATCAAATCGCTCTAAGGCGTCTGCTTTCCAGATGGCAGCACTGTAGACCTCCCTGACTTTTGGAGGGGCTGCGGCTGCTGAAGCAGGAGGGAAGGCGGTTGGAGTGACGGTGGCGTTGACATCCTGAAGCCAACTGGTTGCAGTCTAGAGCGAGTTGACAAGCTTATGCTGTTGCTCTGCGGACAGCAACGAAAGTTCTTTGTTGCCCTCATAGCATCCGCTAAATCCCGTCCAGCTGAGCTGTTCCGGGTGCTGCAGGGGCTGGTCAGTCCGACTGCCCTCCACCTTGGAGTGGCATCACCAAGTGCCTGCTGCGACTTGTTTGTGGATTACTTTGCTAATAAAATTGCTCAGATTCACCATGGTTTTGACACCGCATTGTCTGCAGTGGGGCAATTGGAGGTTATGGAGGTCCTGCCTCGTCCTTGTTTGTAGGATTGGTTTTGGTCGGTGACCCCAGCCGATGTAGAAGATGTTCTGGGGGCTGTCAGGGCCACCTGTTGTGAACTGGATCCTTGCCTGTCCTGGCTGGTTAAGGCCTGCTGGGAGATGGGGCCATTGCTGGTGGGGGTGTTCAGTGCCTCCCTCTGGGAGGGTAGGGTGCCGAGCTGCCTTAAAGGGCCATACCACTACCTCCTGCTCAAGAAACCATCGCTTGATGTTGACTCCCTTGCCAGTTATTGCCCAGTCTCTAACCTTCCCTTCTTAGGGAAGGTTATCGAGTGGGTGGTGGCCCGGAAGTTGTAGGAGCATCTGGATCGTGTTGGTTTTCTTGTTCCCTTGGAGTCAGGACTTTGCCCAGGTTATGGTACAGAGAGTGCGCATATGGCATTGGTTGATCTTCACCGAGAATTAGATCAGGACCGCTCGACCTTGCTGAGTCTATCAGATCTGTTGGCGGTGTTTGATACCGTTGACCACAAGAAGTTGGTGATGCGCCTGCGGGACCATGCAGAGGTGGGCGGTATGGTTCTTGATGGTTCTGCTCCTTGCTGGCTGGAGGAACTCAGCAAGTGGTACTTGAGGATTATTTTTCACTATACTGAGACCTCTTGTGTGGAGTCCTACAGGGTTTTCTCTTGTCCCCTCGCCTGTTCAATGTCTATATGCAACTGCTTGGCAAGGTAGTCAGGAGGTTTGGCATGAGGTGTCAATATGCTGATGACACCCAGCTTTACCTCTCTTTTTTCATCGAACCCAGGCCCGGCAGTCTTGGTGCCTGGTGGCTGTGAGGGATTGGATGAGGGCAAACCGACTAAAGCTGAATACTGACAAGACGGAGGTGAAGGCCCCTATCATTGATGGGGTCTGCCCCCTGCTGGTTCCCCAGGTGCAGAATCTGGGGGTGCTGCTTGACTCACAGCTTCGCTTGGATGCTCGGGTGGAGTCTGGCAAGGAGTGCCTTTTGCCAATTACATCTGGTGTGTCTGCTTCAGCTGTATGTCTTGGACTCTGCCCTGGCCACCACCATCCATGCTTTCATTACCTTTAGGCTTGACTACTGTAACACACTCTACGTGGGGCTACCCCTGGTGACAGTTTGGAGACTGCAGCTGGGGCAGAATGCAGCTGGTGCAGAATGCGGCGGCCCGTCTCCTGGTGGGATGTTACACCTCTGCACTGGCTGCCTGTAGTCCAGGCCCGATCGTTGGTGTTGGCCTAGGTTAAAAACCGTTTAGGGTTTTACCGATCTGTGGGATCGCCTCAACCCCCCGCCCCCCCGGGCCCTGGATCAGCCCTTGCAGTCATGGGGGTGGGTGTGTCTCTCCTTGAGAACCCCGGAGTCTGCCAGGGGGCCACGATGGGGAGGGCCTTGTTGGCCGCTCCGCAGCTGTAGGGCTCCCTGCCATTTGAGGCCCGTTTTGGCCCCGGATCTCCCCTCATTTTGATGCCATTGCAAGACATGGCTGTTCCGCCTGGCTTGGGGGGTGGGATGGGTTAGAGATATTTTTATGCCTCCCGTTCTGTAATATTTTAAAAATTGTTTTCTTATAATTTTGAAAGGTTTGCTGCCTGTGGCAGGATGGGCAGGCTATAAGTGTCTTTAAATAAATACAATAAATGCCCTTGAGGATCACACTGTATATCTAATGGGAGATGCCAATTTTCCCCCTCTAATGTTAGTTGAGTTGCAGCCATGTGGCACTGCTCAGTTGGCTCTTCAGTTAACCTAGTGTTTATAAGGATTTGTTGGGGGTGGGGTTGGGTTAAAACAACCTGACTGCTTCTGGGAAGAAACTAGTGCACTGCTACAAGTAGAGTGGGGAGTTTTTGTTGCATTTCCCCCCCCCCCCCCTTTCTACAGGAGAGTGGGTAGAGGGACCTTCCAAGAGAACTCCTGTTTCAGAGTTAGCAGGATGCTGTTTAACATGCTGAAAAGTTCCCGGCCAGCTGCTGCCTTTGCAAAACAGGCTGGTGGCATTATCAACACCAGGAGACTAAGCTATCTGCGTGGTTTCAGGAGCTGTTTGGGTGGATCTGCTTGCTGGATCGTCCCACGTAAAAGGCTCTTGAGAAAATTAAAACGTCATGGGATAGGAGGTAGTGTCTTACTATGGATCAGAAACAGGTTAAAAGATAGAAAGCAAAGGGTAGGATTAAATGGTCAGTTTTCACAATGGAGAGATGTAAAAAGTGGTGTGCCTCAGGGATCTGTATTGGGACCGGTGCTATTTAATGTATTAATTAATGATATGGAAAAGGGAGTTAAGAATGAGGTGATCAAATTTGCAGATGACACCCAAGTTATTCAAAGTAGTTAAAACACGAGCAGACTGAAGAACTGCAACAGGATATTGTGAGACTGGGTGCCTCGGCATCTACATGGCAGATGAGATTTAATGTGGACAAGTGCAAAGTGATGCACATAGGGGAAAAATAACCTGAACTATGAGTACACAATGCTGGGTACTAAACTAGGAGTTACCACTCAGGAAAAGGATCTGGGAGTGATGGTGGACAATACGCTGAAATCCTCAGCCCAGTGTGCAGCAACAGTCAAAAAAGCAAACAATGTTAGGAATTATTCACAAAGGGACAGAGTAAAACTGAGGATGTCATAATGCCTCTATACAAATCAATGGTGCAACCGCACCTGGACTATTGTGTGTAGGTCTGGTCGCGCCATCTCAAAAAAGACATAGCTGAACTAGAAAAGGTACAGAGAAGGGCAACGAGAATGACAAAGGGTATGGAACGGCTTCCGTACAAAGAAAGACTTGACAAGCTGGGTCTCTTCAGTTTAGAGAAGACTGAGAGGGGACATGATAGAGGTTTATGAAATCATCAGTGGTGTGGAATGAGTAGATAAGGAATGGTTATTTACCCTCTCTTAGTACTACAACTAGGGGACACTCCATGAAACTAGCTGCCGGCAGATTTTAAACAAAAGTACTTTTTCACTCCATGCATAATTAACTTATGGCATTTGTTACTAGAGGACATGCTTAAGGCTACTAATATAGCTGGGTTTTGCTTATGGGATGAGCTTCTTACGGTCTGGAGCTGGGAGTGAACAATGGGGAATGTATTGCCCATTGTGACTGTTAGTTCTTCTTCCATGTGATTGAGATTGACCACTGTCTGGAGACAGGATGCTGGGCTTGATGGACCATTGGTTTGACTCGGTATGGTACTACTTACGTTCTTATGGATTGGAGGCACTGAGGCTTAAACTTGCAGCACTGTCAAGTGTTCACTTGGGGTACATGTGACCATTTTTAAGTAGTAATTGAAACTAATCCAACACCATGTCTTCCTTGAATCTTCACCCCTGTGTGTCTTACATTATGGCAAAACTGGAAGGGGCTGTCTAGTCTAGTCTATGTCCTATATGGAACATGACCATCTTAACGATGCAATGTTCTGCTGCTTAGGGTAGGGGACTAGATAAAATCGGTCCACTTAATCATAGCTGTTCACGTTGTGAGACCTCTGTTCTTAACTAAGCAGTTTGCTCCTGGCAGATAAAAATAAACCCAGTAAAAAAGACCACAACAACTGACTAGACTTTAGGGGGGAATTAATATAATAGAAACAGAGAAAGACGCCCAAGATGTTGGACTACTAAAATGCTTATCCTGTGAAAAAAGTTATAAGGTGGACCAGTTTTTAGCTATCATGGTCAAAAAAAGACAAAACAAGGCTGAAATAATTCAAATTAGAGGACAACGGGGAGAAATTTCAGTGGCTTTTCTTTGAGTTTTACAAGAAACTATATAGTTCCACTGATCCCCTCAAAGAAAACATTTTACAATTCCTGAATAAACTGAACCAACCTAAACTTGATCAAGAACAAAAGGAGATGCTCAATGAAAAGTTTAGAGGAAGAGATTAAAAAAAAAAAAACAGTTCGCTTTTGTCCCAAAGTAATGCAGCAGGGCCAGATAGTTATCCCATGGAATTTTACCAGGCATCCGCAGATCAGCTGGCTCTGCTTCTTAGCAGAGTTTTCAACAACATCTTAGAAAATGACACTCTGCCAGACTCCTTTTCCATGGCAAATATAGCACTCTGCCTCAAAAGGGGTAAATCTGCTGAGGAGTGCACCAGTTACCACCCTATATCATTGCTTAATTCAGATTTTAACATCTTCTCAAACTCTGGCAAATATATTAAATTGTATTGGTTGTCTCATTGACCCTGATCAAGTTGGTTTCATCCCCCTTTGATTAGGTGCAGATAAGAAGGGACTCTACTCTCGACTCCCTTCTTAAACCCCCCTGCCCTCCTCCGCCCTCTTCCCTTGCTGCTCAGGATCTTGCATCATTCTTCAACTCAAAGATTGACCAGATCCGTCGGGACATTGCCTCCCACCCACCTCCTCCTCCCGCTCTCGTACCAGCCCCTCCTCCCTCTCCTCACATCCTTCCCTCCTGCCTCTCTTGAGGAAATCTCCGCTCTGCTCTCTTCATCCTGACCCCTTGACCCAATCCCCTCCTGACCTCAAGTCAAGTTATTTATTAGGCGTGGCCGTGGGCCATTGCAAACAATTTCATATAACAAATATCACAACAAAATACACCACAATACATCCTAATAGATAATTGAGTTTATGCTAAAATTAGAAAACAAGGAAAATAGTAGTTTCCTTAAATTAAACATTCCAGAAAGTGCAAATACATCCTCAGTATCCTATATAAGAAAAACTTCCTGGGTGGTGCATCCCTCACGGGGAAAAACCAAGGTAATGCAGAAGAGTGCCCACTCCAAAGGCACTCCCCAGCCTAGACCTATTTAATGGCTTAAGAATGAGCTCCAATCATAGATGGAACACCCCCCCCCACCCCCCACAGGAACTGGGAAGGCAAACAATCTAGTAACTAAAGCTTGTTTCTAAGCTTTAACTTAAAGGGCTCAAACTCCAGGCCAAAGTCTCATAATTTATTCAAAGGCCAAGGGGCCACCTGGCTCCAAGAGCTACACCCCAAAGGTTCATTCCTGAGCAGGGGATGTAGGCTCCAAGGAGCTATTGTCAGTTCGACAAGAGGTCCCTATATCGATAAAGGTATTCCCCGGGACCCTACATTTCATCAAATCAAATATAATATAATATATAGGCACCAGGAGAGTATTAGGAGTTCAGCAAACTGTCCCTGAGTCAGTTGAAGTGTTCCTAATGGCCCTGTATGTCATAAACTTATGGCGACAAAGGACCAATTGAGACAAAAAACAGGCCATAGCTTTAATAATCCCAGAGTCGGAGCTGTTCAATAGAAAGAACGGTAATACTTCCTCAGATCTCCCTGGATGATTGACCTATATGGGGAGGAGGCGCTTCTTTCTTAATCATATAGATGGCAATGTAATATCGTATGGCCTGGAGTTTCGACTGACAGATTATCAAAGGGGCATAGTCTTTCCAGCTAGGGAATCCCCAGAATCCTGTCCTCCAGAACTTGGGATGGCAGTGCATTGACCCTTGCCCGAAATATCAATCGGGTTGCCCATAAGGATATCGAGGCCCTCATATGGAGGGGATCCTTGCAATTTCTCCATTTCCCCTTGCCAATAAATATCATCTGCTCTAGTAAGGACTTCTTTCATAAGTGCAGGTGGGGGCTTATGTGCCAAATAGCTCTTGGAAAGCCCCATCAACTGCAAAAAGCCCTCCACCTTCTGCGCCCAGAAACTAACATGCTTATCGCTCGCAATGGCCTTAAGCAGCTCAGAATGCTCCTGACCTCTATTGCTCCCACTGTCGCCCCCCCACTTCTACATGTCCTCAATCTCTCCCTTTCCACAGCCTCCTTCCCTTCTGCCTTCAAGCATGCCACTCTCTCCCCCAGCCTCAAAAAGCCCACCCTGGACCCATCTGACCCCTCTAGTTACCGGCCAGTCTCCCTCCTTCCCTTTGCCTCAGAGCTTCTGGAACGTGTCTACTCCCGCTGCCTGGAGCTCCTCTCTGCCAACTCCTCCCTGGACCCTCTCCAATCCAGCTTCCATCCCCTCCACTCTACTGAAACTGCCCTGGCCAAGATCACCAATGATCTCCTTGTCGCTAAATCTAAGCGCCTCTACTCCATTCTTGTCCTCCTTGACCTCTCTGCTGCCTTTAACACTGTTGACCACTCGCTTCTATTGGATTCGCTTTACTCTTTGGGCTTCCGTGGCTCTGTCCTTGACTGGTTCTCCTCCTACCTCTCTGACTGCTCCTTTAAAGTCTCGTTCCCTGAGTCAAACTCCTCCTCCCTCCCCCTCTTGGTTGGGGTCCCCCACGGCTCTGTCCTTGGCCCTCTCCTCTTTATTTACACCCTGTCCCTGGGCAAAATTATTGCTTCCCACAGATTCCAATATCTCTATGCTGATGACACCAAACTCTATCTTTCTACCCCCTCTCTCTCCTTTTCTGTCCGCTCACGCCTCATCAGCGGTCTCACTGATATCTCTGCGTGGATGTCCTGACGTCAACTCAAGCTCAACGTGGCCAAGACTGAACTCCTCATTTTTCCTCCCTTCCCTTCCTCTCCTTCTAACCTGCCCATCTGCATTGATGGAGTCACCATCCATCCTGTTCTCCAAGCCTGTAGCTTGGGCTTCATCTTTGACACGCACCTCTCTTTTAAACCTTACATTGACTCTGTTGCCAAATCCTGCCGATTCGCCCTCCATAACATTGCTCGGATCCGCCCCTTTCTCTCTACCTCCTCGGCCAAAACCCTTGTTCATGCCATGGTTATCTCTCGCCTCGATTACTGCAACCTCCTCCTTGCTGGCCTCCCTCGCTCTCACCTGTCCCCCCTTATCGCAATCCAAAACTCCGCTGCCAAGGTCATTCACTCTGCCCGTCGCTTCGACCATGTGCAGCCTCTCCTCTTCTCTCTTCACTGGCTCCCCCTTCCTGAACGTATCCTGTTTAAACTCCTGGTATTCACGTTCAAAACACTCCACAACCAAGCTCCCCCTTACCTCTCGGACCTAATCTCCCTACGCACTCCTGCACGCGCTCTCCGCTCTTCCTCTGTCCCCTCCCTCACTCTCCCTCGTTTCTCCTGCTCACCTAACCGCCTTCGACCCTTCTCCCTCGCTGCCCCCCATGCCTGGAACTCCCTCCCTACCCACATCCGCCTTGCCCCCTCCCTCCGCTCCTTCAAATCCCTCCTCAAGACCCACTTTTTCCTCGCCACCTTTCCCAATGCCTGCTAGTCGTTCCCCATATACTTACTGTCTGCCCTCCTCTGCAGACTGCTGCAACCAACCTGATTGTAACCAAGCCAAGCACACGCACCTGAGACTTTGCATCCGCCTGAATGTTTGTCTTCTCCCCTGTCTCTCCCACTGTCTCCTCTCCCTGTCTCCCCCTCCTTGTCTCTTAGATTGTAAGCCACAGGCAGGGACAGCATCTGTCTATGTTCTGTACAGTGCCAGGTACATGACCGGTGCTATATAAATGTTTATTATAATAACTGAAACTGATATGGTATAAGCCTTGGTTAAAATACATCTCGATGTGGGAGAAAGCTATTCAAAGAGATTTTCATGAATGGGAAGTGCCAAATTTGGACACAAATGCTCTTCGTCACTCTCCATAGCAGAGACGCAAACAAAAATAGCATGCATCTTTACTTGACCCTGCTCAAAACTGCACATTATTCTAGGACTTCCTCTCCTTGTTGGAGGGGATGTGGTGAATGGGGGAGGGAGAGATACCTCTTTCATTGTTTATGGGCCTGCACTGAAGTCCAACCTTCCTGGTTTAAAATTTGGGAATTTGTAAAACTGGCCACTGGACTACCATTGCCATTTAACCAGAAACTGTACGCCTTGGCATCTACCCTAAATTTCCACTGCTGGTGGCATACAAGTACCTGTGTACAGATGTTTTTGGCCGGTGCGAACGTGATTGGCTGCAACTGGAAAAGTGACCCAACAGTTGTCCGTAAAGGAATGGCTTTACCACTTTTGCTTTTTTCTGACCATGGAGAAGACCTTGGTAGAGGTGAGCAGAGAGTTCGAGAACTTTTATTTGATCTGGTTGAGTTGCTTCTCTTGCATCAGAGACCAACTTGGTATCAATGGATCTGAAGATCCACTCCTGTTGGACATTTGAATATAATTTAGATTAGGACAGTCTCTTTGGTGGGTTTGGGATAGTGGAATGATAGAGCTGTGCATGTGGTCACCCCCCCTTTTTGGGTGGTGGTGGTAGTAGCTTCTATGGGTCATTTGGTGGTGGCTTACTTCTTTGATAGTCTTATAAGAGAGCAACGCGATGGGATGGGTGGGAGGGGCAGAGAACATATCTATACTGCTGACCAATGAGGACAGGGCAATTTCTTGTATTATCTCAACCCCGATCTGTGTCAAGGGGTAACGCTTTCCTTGTAACACTATTGTATATGCCTTGACTTAAACAAACTCTTGTATAAAACAAATAAAATCAAACTCTTGTATAAAACAAATAAAATCAATCATAACTGTTCATGCTGGCATCAGGCAAATACTTACTACTTTGATTCAGCAGAACTAGGGCTAGATTCCCTTCCTCCTTGTATCTTCCAGCTGCAAACAATCCTTGTGCGGTTGAGAACTAGAGCCACAATCCAACCACCACTCTTTCTAGAGTACACACATTGAAACTCTCAGTACTTTAATGGGGCTACTCTGGAGTAAGCAGTGCTTGGATCGTGACCTAGAGGGAGGGGAATTGGTAGAAGGGCCTGCGGAATGGATTCTACATGAAGAAGGAATCATTTTGGCTATGAATTTTGAGGACATTTGTGAGGCTAGCCATTAACTTCCAAATACAAGGGTTTTGGCTCTGAACCTCAAAGCACTGTGTGCTTCCATGGGACTTAAGCTGATGGGATTTTATCTTAAATATATGTTCTATAGAGCCCCTAAATGCCTCTGACACATCTAGCATCTCAAAAAAGCTACTCTGGAAAGCAGAGCACATCTATGTAGTGGCAGGCCCTGCAAAACCATGTTGAGGCGTTCCTATTGTTGGTACTCTAGGATGGTTGGGAAGCTAACCTTGGAATCTTGCACTTCAATTGTAAGGCAGCAGTTCCCCCAACTTATTTGCTGCGTGAGTTAAATATAGTCTCATGACCCTAGAGAGCAATAAAGACCTGGAAAGTCTCTCCTAGATTGCTTGGAAGTGAGACTCCATTGTCAGATGGAGCGGTTCACCTGTGGTCCTGATTTCATAGGGCATTAACGAAGGAGACGACGGAGTCCAGATTCAGTCTGTACAGCCCCCACTCACAGGCTAGTGACAAACCTAAAACATGGGCAGATGTTCTTCCCTGCTGTGCTCCACCCACCAACCCAGCTCTCCACCCCCAATATCCTATCTCCTTTCATGACTGAGGGCTGCAGTGAATCATGGGAATGAGAAGCCGCCCCAGCTGTCTATTTCTTCAGGGCTATTGTGAGTCAGGCAGGCAATCAAGTGCTTGCTGTCACTGTCCAACCATGGAGGTTCATACCTGCCAGCATTGGGGGGCTGGAACTCGCCGCTTGCTAGGCACAGAATGCTGAGTTTAATGAGCAAATCACCTACTTTGAGTACCTATAGTAAAAACTGAAAGCAATCAGTCTTTTCATGTTGTCAACCTGGTTTCTTGCATCCACAGTTGGCAGGTAGCAGCACATATTCTTGTTGGGATCTCCCCCACTGTGGTGTTGGAAATCTCTCTGTTTGCCTAAAACCCACAGTCAAACATGCTGCTCTTGTACCCCCTCTTTAACCTGTTCTGTGTTAATATACAGTGGGGGTGGAAAACATCCCCATTTGCAAGGGGGCTCTGCACTTCTCCCAAGTGCCCACACCTCCCATAGGGCAACAAGCTCTTGGTCAGTTGGTTTGCATTCCCTGTACTTGGCCTCTTGTTTCCCGTAAGACATTTATCTCTGTGACCTGATGGAGGCACTCCTGGTGGCCCCACAGGTATCCTCTGCTGTCATCAGGGCAGTGGTGAGAAACAGCAGGGAAGGTCTGGCCTCCGTTAGCGACTGTCCTATTGGTGGCAGTGCACAAACATCCAGAAAAGTCACAATTTGCTTGCGTCCTACTCGTCTCATCTGGGGCTTTCACTCTGCTATCCCACACAGCCATTCTCCATGCCCCTGCCCCCAAAAAACCATCCCTTCTTTCTCAGAAGGATTATGAAAGGCATAGACTATGAAAAATTAAAGAAATGCAAAATGTGATTATTTATGGTTTGTTTAAAATCCTTTAATCTGTTTAAATCAAACTACTTCTACCTGCTCCTGGGGGGGGGGTAGCTTGGGGCAGGGACGGGACATCTCCTTGCATGGATCCAGCTGTGGAGAAGTGTTTTCAGAAGACGTGCAGGAATTATTGGCAGATGAGAGGAAGCGTGCCTAGCCCAGGAACTGTTCTCTGGCAGGAGCATAGTGTGGCTCGGGTGATTTCCTTGGGGGTAGAGTGTGGGGGGGAGCTATGTTGTCTGGCATGAATGGGGTTAGGAAATGGTACCTACTTGTGAGCATAGCTGCTCATAATCATGGCAGTAACATGCTCCAGCTCTAGAGCTGCATGGGCTGCTTTGTGTCTCTGCCCACAACCCGCACATCTCCTTGCTCGCTTTCTCAATCATGCTGTCTGACCACTCCCATTGCTGCCAGGGGCAGGCCCAGGGCCGGTCCTCTCGAGGCCTTGGCAACAAAGGCCTCTCGAGGCCTTGGCAACAAAGGCCTCGTGTTCTGCTGCACCAGCTGTCTGTGCTCCTTGCCCATGCCATAAATGGTATCGTGGCTCTTGTCTGCCTGCCACACGGTCTCCGCAAGTGGCTATTTTGCTGTAGGGGATCTGCAGGTCTTGGTTCTGCTGGGTGCTTTTCCCACTCCAGTGTTTCAGGTCCCCACTCCAAATTTTCAGCCCTCTGAATGGAAGCAGGAATGATTCCCTGGCCCAGGATCCTAATGCTCCACAGCTTATCCTCCTGCGATCTCTGTAGAGGAGCAAAGAACAGGTAGAAATCAACCAACTCCATTCATGTCCTCTCCCCTGGCTGCCATTTTGGCTTTCTCACACACCTGCAGGCTACCTGCTTCCCCTGCCTATCATTCCCTTCTGGTGGAGGTGTCTTCCAGCGTCTCCTTCCCCACCCACCCCCCATGGCCAGTGGAGGCAAACTTCTGATGGGCAGGTGGACACTCACCTGGTGTGGGCAACTGGACATTTTTAGACACACATTAAAGTTCTGGATGTTTCAGTCTTCTGGGTTTACAAGTCCACAAGTAAGTTCCGGATTCATTTTTCACACACACACTGCCCTGAGGTAGTTCCTGGATGCATTCTTCACACAAACACTGCCCTGAGGCAGCCTAAAGTAGCTGCAGCTGTAGACGTGAGAGGCTGCCATGGAAACCAAGTGACCACAGCTGGCTGGAGCAAAGCAGTTTACCAGAACCACCTTTTACACACACAAGTTCTGGGAGAAGCTTCACACAGAAGTTCAAAGATCCAGATGTTTAAGATCTGGATGAGTCATTTAGACACACAGTTCTGGATGTTACAGCAAACATCCAGGAGAAATGTGTGTCTAAAAACACCCAGGCTGCAATCAGACCTGTGGTGGCGGCGGCAGCAGCAGGAAGAGTGGCAGTGTGGAGGAGCCGGCAGCTGGAAAAAGAGCCGGTGCAAACGGAATCTGCTGCGGCTTCTCTCGAACATGTCAGGGCACAAAATCCTGTCCTGCGCGCGAGAAGCCGTGGCAGAGCCCCGTTCACGCTGGCTATTTTCCCAGCTGCCGGCTCCTCTGTGCTGCCGCGTCTCCTTCACCCCTCCCGCTACCGCCACCACAGGTGAGAATGCAGCCCCACTGTCTTGTTTAATAGCCATAGTTTGGGATCTGGATTTAAGGTCTGATCTCTGCAAACAAAGCCCCTGTAACAGTTAGTCAGTGCTCCTGGTCCTTTAGCACCACACTTAGATTTAGGCCACTTTCAGACATGCCCCCCACCCCTGTGCATATTTGGGCTGCAGGGGGGAATGTACAGCCCAAATATGCGTGGTGATCGGCCGGTCTGAAAGCCACCCCACCCCACCCCCTGGCGTGGCTTTGCCGGCAGAGTCGTGCGAGATGCAGAGCAGGAAATGGAGCTCTGCATTCTGTGTGGCTTTCAGACTGACTGATCACCATGGATATTTGGACTGCATTCCCCTCCCCCCCCCAACCAAATATGTGGGGTGGGGGGAGACTGTCTGTCTGAAAGTGGTCTTAGTCTTTTCAGGCAGAGACTAATTACTTCCTATCTTTTTGGAGCTATTGTCCCTACCTTCCATCTATTGCAGCAGATGGGTCAGTGGACCCTGAGTGGCAACAGCCTCCTGCAAGAGTTCTTCTGCCCTGTTCCTTGCTGCTTTTGTTTTGTTCTGCTACACTCAGCTGGGAAAAATGTATGGATAAGGGTAAAATTGTCATGGAAATCGTGAATGTTTGTGAATTATGGACCTGGCTGTATTTGCTCTTAGCAGCCTTTTGGTGCCCATTAACAGTGCAGATTGCAAAAGAACATTCTCTCCTTACAAAGATGTCTTGTAAGATGACAGACTTGGAATTAAGGATGACAACCGCTGATGTACAACATGCTGTTTCAGAATTTCAGAAAACTCTAGCTCTGTCTAGAATGACCAGCTTGTACCCCAAAGTAATGACTACACTGAGCCAGAAGTATCCTGTTTCAGCCAGTTTCTTTGAGTAAAAAACCTATCTGGAAAGCTGTATCCGTGGTTACAGTTAAAATCAACCTGTCGAAAGCAGTGGCTTTTGGGTTTGTTTTGTTGTGCATCTTAACATTGTGCTAAAACTAGATCCTTTGGTACTTAGAAGCTCTTGTACATGTGGGTGCAAGGGAAATGTTGGTATTTTGGTGACCTTTTTGGTTTCCCTCCCCACCCCAAGCATCTCTGCTATCAAATACACTAAAATTAACTGTGACAGATTGTTGCTCTCCTTATGGAATTTAGAACTATCCTGGGAAAACCCACTCTGTCAATTCATGGAAACTCCTCTTAAAGCAATAGGATTTTCTTCCAGCGCTAGCTGGAAGAAACTCAAATACACAACCACTCTCCATTATAAACATAGGACTGCTGAAGCCCCGATCTTGAGGAAACCACTTGAGCTATGTTTCTGAAAATGTATCCATGGCTATAAGTTGTGAAGACCATCATATGCATAAAGTTTGAAAAAGATCCATCAGGAAAATAAAATGTTATGACTGTTTAAAAGTTAAATTGCTTGTGGTCAAAATTCACAGCGTCCTCACAATTGTGAATTATCAATATCTCCTCCCCCTGGATGAGTTGAGCCCCCAAACTTCACAGGCTTGCAGCATGAGATCAATAACTGCTTCTGAAATATGACCGTAATTGGTATAGCTAAAACAGAGTTATTAATTATTAAAAAAAATCAGATCTGCAGGCTCGCACATGCTCAGTTGAGCAGCTGCTGACTTGACAGGTATGGGACTCTACTCTTAAAAATTACGCAACTTTATGAGAAGGCAGCTCCAGCACAAAGACTTTAATTTTAAGCTCCAGTCAGTTTCATGTCAGTTACACAGCGCCTGAGCGTGTGTAACTGACGTGCAAAGGGTGGGAGCTGGCTTCTGAAAGATACCTGATTTTTAATAGTAGGGTTTAAAATCTACTTTTTAAAATCACGTATCTTTCAGAAGCCAGGTATCTTTCAAAAGAAAGGTGGTTCTTTGCAAGAGGCAAACATGATCTTAGGGCACTCTTTCTTGCCAGAGTGCGCACAGTTGGTAGGAGGGAAGCGGAGGGGGGATCGCACACCTGGCCTGGGGGGTGGGACCGTCTCTTCCTCTCGGACACTGGAGCAAGTGGAAATAATGTAGCGACAGCAGCAGCCCCCAGAAGGTAGGAATTGGAATGGCCGGCAAGGGTGGAAACAGCAGCAGCTGCCTGCCCCAGGCAGATTATGGCTTGGGGGGGGGGGGGGGGGGG
>QEPC01007559.1:14598299-14621690 GCA_003113815.1 Sphenodon punctatus | reverse complement strand
CCCCCCCCCCCCCCCGATCTCTCTCGCTCACTGTCTCTTACATGCAGCACCAAGCAACACCTAAGTTGAACAGTGAGAGCAGCAGCAGCTGAGGCCAGGTTCTATTTTCATCTCCCAACTCCCTTGTACACAGAGGGCCATTTTTAAAAATCGCCTCACTAAAAGGGGAATTGCATTTGTAAGTGAAATGTTGCATCTGTTTTCTGTCTGATTAACAACGATAGGATATTATTGCCAGCAGGGCCGTAGCCAGGAAATAGTTATAGAAATAGGGATGGTGTGTTCAGTGGTGCGGGGGGTGAGTGGGGAGCTGGGCGGCAGCAGTGGAGGTGCATAGGGGAAACCTTTACCTTGTAAAGAAGGTTCTTCGAGATAGCGCCAAACGTTCTCACAACTCTGTTCTGTATGCTCACTATTCAAATAGACCACATGATGGTCTTGAGCTCCTCTAATATAAAAAGCACTCTTCCCCCTCACAATGACAGTTCCTGCCAGCCCTTTATAGGATAAGAAAAAAATTCGATGCGGGGCTGGAAGGATGGGTGTTAGACTATTCGGACTCATCTCAAAGAACCTTGTTTACAGGGTAACAACCTTCTGTTCTTCGAGTGGCTCCTCACATGCTCTTTTTACATGGCTCCGCCGGATGGGGGTTCTGTGGGCATGCCAGTGCATAGCCCCTCCAACTAAAAATTCCTAGCTATGGCCCTCCCCCAACATCCCCAGCCCTGATGTGACCTCCTGGCTCCCCAACCCCACTTCTCTCACCCCCCATGCAACCTCCTCAGTCCCGACCTAGCCCCCAACCACTGCGCCTACTAGCACATCCCATGCCCTGCCCTGACCTGACCCCCAACCCGTTTCACCCCCACATAACTCCCCAACCCTCGCTTCTCCTCCCACCCCAGCACATCCCCAGCCCTACCTGTCATCTCCACATTGATTCCCTACCCCCTGTACCTACCTGTCACCTTGTCTCAATAAAACCAAAGCTGAAACCTCTTCCTAACATCCCTAGTGCTATTCAGTTGTTAAAATAATTCCACAACTCACTTAAGAGTTGTGCAACAACTAATATATTAATATACTCATAACACCAAAAAAAACTTGAAATTCACCAAAACAAAAAATTTACAGTTTAAAAAAACCTTAAATGCACAACAGCTTTTAAAACTAAACACTTTCCTCTACAGAAACATCACAATACCATTTTGACTCTAGCTTAAACTCCAAAAAACATACAAATTATAATTACAATTAAAAAAAAAAATTCAACTCCATACATTGCAACAAAACTGTAATTTATTATCCTCATTCAACAATGAACAATTTGAGTGCATTAAGTCTGTTTTTTACATGCTCACTGTTGACTGATGATAAATTAAAGTTTAATAATGAAAAAATGTGAGTAATCGATAATGAATAAACATATGTATGGTAAGGAATTAAGTACATTATATTTATGTTGAGGATAAAATATTAAATAAATCAGATTTCCACGTTTTTTGGCATTAATGTCTTGTTCCAATGTATGGAGTTGAATGTTGTTGTTTTTTAATTGTAATTGTAATTTTTCTTTTGGAGTTTAAGCTAGAGTCAAAATGATATTGTGATGTTTTCAAAGAGGAAAGTTTTTTTAGTTTTAAAAACTTGTGCATTTAAGGGTTTTTTTAAACTGTAAAGTTTTTTGTTTTGGTGAATCTTATTTAAATATAGTGTTGACTTTGGGGGTGAGGATTAAAACACTTTCTGCTGCTTTCTCTTTAAATCTCTTGACAAAACCAGAGAAAGGGCTTTTGCTGAAATACAGCCTCTGCCTTTTGACAACAAACACCTGCCTGGGAAACAGTGTTCACTGTTTAAAAACTGTCACTTAAACTGCACAACAAATGGCTATTTGGCCAAGACAGTTAAATTACTTCATTGTGACTGTATTAAGCTCCAGGGTGACGGTGGGTTGTAACTCAGTGAATTGTGGACTTCCTGCTAGTTTCTGAATGAAGTGCTAGCACTCTTAAGGCTACAATCCTCTGTTGACTAATTGTGAAGGATTACATCTATAGCCAAGTGTGCGCCTCAAAGTTGAGCTGGTTGGGGTAGTTCTTCATGTAAGCTTCTGCCTACACTCTTTACCAATTGGGTTGAGACTTGGGCTGCTTTCAGACCCCCCCCACCCCCGCATATTTTGGCTGCGGGAGGGAATGTGCAGCCAGGATATGCGCTGCGTGCCGCCGGTCTGAAAGCCCTCCCCTTGTGTGGTTTTGCCAGCAAACACCTGCAGAGATACAGAACAGGGCTGAAAGTGGCCTAACTTTCCTGGACACGAGCGCTAAACTTGTCATTGCACCACTTGTCAGGCTACTTAGAGGAAACTTAGTGGAGTCACCCCTCTCCTACTATAATCTGACCCTAAACAGCCAGACACCAATATTCTCACAATCCATCTCCTCTATAAAAGTTAGCTACCATTTAAAATGGCATATTTATTAATTTCTAGCAATCCAATCAAATGTCTGATTCTACAGTATTTCGTTCCTGTAGGCGTTAGGAGGCAAGTTAACCACTGTTTCGAAAATGTCTGATCAGCCTTACCCTGTAGAAACAATGCTGGTACACAAAGCAGACCTGAGAATGGTTTTTGTAACATAGTGCATGAACTCTGCTTTCCAGTGCATGCACACTCACCATTCATCTTGTAACCCCATTGCAGTTTAATCCTTGCCCACTGACCAGATCAAAACGTCCCCACCATTCGGAGCTCCAGATATTGGGATTCCGTGGTCTTGTGTCAAGGTTGCTCCAAGTTGGTTTTGGAGAAGCAGTGACCACACTCCCACCACAGGCTGCATTTTGTAAGCCAGGTGCAGTGAGTGATGCTGCACAGGAAGGCAATGTGATATTTTGGTGTTATGCTTCTAAATGTAGTTTCACTGCTGAAGGTTTGGTTTTTGAACAATTTTTAAAATAGTATCTAGTACTTAAACTGCATATAGCATTTTACTAAATGAAGAAACATTTAATTAGCACCTGATAAAGCATACATGCACCATAAGGAGCAGCTCTATCATAATTTAAATTAATCCTTTTCAGTCTATCGGGACCCCCTTTCAGTAGGCTACCCAGTTTCCTATGCAGATGCATAGGAAAGAAATTCCTGAAATCTGGGAATTTTCTTAGCTGACAGAACTGCCCTTTAACAAAAGCGTTTCTAGGTTGTATTTTGGGTGTAGATTACTGCAGAATCCAAACTGTCAAGCTGGGTAGAGTTGTAGATGTGAGCGAAGCAGGGTGGCATGTGGAAAGTGGATTCTCTGTTACACAAGGCCAGGCACCACATTTTAAAGCTGCACTGCTGGTTATAAGTGAAGTCAACATAAAAGAATTGATAGGGTTTTTTCCAAGCAGGCAAACGATCAGTACACAAATAGCAGAAATGCATGTTCAGATTAACAGGAAGGTTAGGCAGCAAGTGTCTCGCTACCCACATCTGATGCTAGAGCAACTGTGTGTGGCAGAAACAGTTCTTAATCCACATTCAGTGAATGCATTCAATCCTATTTCTCTTATTTCAGGCATTTCAAGAAGAAGCTGCTGAAGCTGTCTGTCAACTAATCCCCAACACAGAAGACCCTTCTGAGATCTGTGAGCTGAGCTGAAGTCCTGATCATGTCTATTATGGACCACAGTCCCACCACTGGCGTGGTGACTGTGATTGTCATTCTCATTGCTATTGCAGCTCTCGGTGCATTGATATTGGGCTGCTGGTGTTACCTGCGTCTCCAGAGGATTAGCCAGTCTGAGGACGAAGAGAGCATTGTGGGCGAAGGAGAAACCAAAGAGCCCTTCCTTTTGGTGCAGTATTCTGCTAAAGGACCTTGTGTCGAGAGGAAAGCGAAGCTGACTCCTAATGGCACAGAAGTTCACAGCTAACTTCCAGCTGTACCAGTGTGTCTGCCCTAGATGCAAGATGTGTATAGTCAGCAGAACGGATACTGTGAAGAAACTGGACATAAACGTGCTGCTCTACTCAGAAAACACCTTCTTGAGATAAGATTGGGCGTTATGGCTTTGGGTTGCCACTGCATGCACTGAGATTACACTTTCCAACAACCCTGTACTTTAACTCCTTGTGGCTGGAAGTCGACTTTTCTAGCATACAGTCCATTGCCGGCAATGGGAACACAGGGATGTGCTGGTGTGACGAGATTAATAGTGTTTGTTACTTGAATGTTTATCTGAGCCTATTCTGGTGGAATTACTACTGTAATGTGAACTACTTACCAACTGTGAACTGTAAATAGGCTGCCAGAAGCTTTTTTTCTATACAGCATATGGAAATGGAATGAGGTAATCTTACTAAGTAACACACTTGGACTTAGAAGCTACATGACCATGGATGGGATTCCAGATCTTCAAAACCAAATTTGCTATTTAAAGCTTGCTTCTGCTGTGAAGTTCTGAGTTCATAGCCATAAAGAAAGGAAGGTTGCTGGTTTTTACAAACCCTTATGGGACTGATTCAGAACTCCCCTTGAATGCAGGTATATTATCTCCTTTTGGTGTCTGGGGCTGAAAAGCACAGGAGCTACAAGAAAGGAAATGTACCCTTTTTTCTTTAGATAGACAAAGCTGTTAATGCTAATACTGTGAGTGCTATGAAAACGTAACTAGCTACTGCGAGGATGCTGACACTTTAACTGAACCTAACATGGAAACTAATGATGGCCACTTCACTGGTGGTCAGATGGTTCCTAGGGGATTTGGAATGGCAGAGCAGGTCTTTCCTTGTTAGTAAGCATGTTTAAAATTGCAGAAGTGTGGTTCCCCACTCCCCGTCACTAAAACTGGCATTAACGTAACTAGTCCTAGCTTTCTCCATACCACTTGTTTACATGGATACCTAGCATTTGGAACACATGTAAACATGGTCAGCCTATTGTTCAAGCCCTTTAGTCAATCACATGAAACTGTCCCAGCTGTAGGCTACAGTGTATCTTGTAGATTAAATTGATGGTTTCTTAACTTCAGGACAGACTAATCTGTCCTGTAACAACTAATTTAAAAAAAGGGTGGGGTGGGTTTTTGTGGGGAGGGGTATAGCATGGGAAACGGGGACGTAAATAATGCTTTTCAAATTTGCTGCAGTTTGAAGGTCTTTCAATTTAGAGGCATCTGATTCTTTCCTATCCTCTGCCTGGAGGTCCTTTTTATAGAAGCGTGTAACAGTTAAGTGCTTGGAGTAAAAAAATTCTAGATAAGCAGTAAAACTTCAGCCAACCCAAGAGTGGCTAAAATGGCTTCCCACAGTAGCCTATAGATGCACAGCCCAGATTGTTTCCATGCTAATTACCTGTCTGCCAAGTGAAGTTGCCAAAGTGAGGGGTTTCCTATATGTAAAGGAAATCAATAGGGTCAAGTTTAAAACTCTACTACTTTGCCTATCCTACTCCTGCAAATGAGCATTAGCAAAACTCTGGTCTCTTCCTAGGACAAGCCCCAGACAAGAGTCCAACACAGACTAATGTTGGGGGCAAGATATTTCTCTCTGCTCAAGTGAATGGACTTAGGGCAAGTACAAAAATAACTCTGGCCTGCTGGGAATAGATAAGGAAAGTAGTTCAGGAACAGCTTGGCTTGATAAGAAAGCAAGCCTCCTTTTCAAGAATATCTTCTTGTCCCTTCCTCCTTAACAAGCTGCTCAAGACTTGTTTGTCCCCAGTTGCTAAATGCCCCACTTGGCACTGGTGCAAAAATGCAAAAAAGTAGGTTAGACTGGGTTTGTCCCCTCCCCATCCCAAATTGAAACTTTCGTTTAAAAAGAATCCTCTTGCAATTTACAAAAGCCTTTAAGAGGCTGATGATGAATCAGATCAACAGAGTAGCCAAATCCCTGGAACAGGAATGAATAAATATGTCAACCAGTTAAGGTCATGTCCATTCAAGTTTACTAAATACACAAATTCAACATTTCCAATCAAAATTCTGTAAACAAGACAAATGCAGTGAGCCTGCCTAATTCTGAAGCTTCCTCCAAAAGCATCAATTAATCTCTAAATAAAAGCTTCCTCTAAGAGACCTGGGAATGAAGCTGGTGTAAAGAATTGGTCCTTAATAGGAGAGGCCTTCACACTGCTGCCCTCAGCAAATTAACATTTTAACTTAGGTTAAATTGATAAGACTAGAGCTATCAAATTAGTGCAATAGTAAAGTGCAAAGAATGTTTTTCCATATTTTTCTCAGTTTAGGAGGTTTTAAGACATGGATATCATCTGTTAAAATGTTTGACTTTACAAAAATATTCACTTTGATTTTTTTCTAGTCCATTCAAAAAGTCTTTACAATGAATTTCAATAAAATTTGCATAAATATCTTCCCAATGCAGTGTCACTTGATGTTTGTTCTCCCTTTGTTAATACAATTATTCTGTCCGATTTTTTTCTTTACTGTGCTCAGAAGTCATTGTGGTCTCAATACTGGCAACATTCAGTTTTTCTTCATGTAAACTGTCAGTAGTGGTCGCAACTGACCCAATGGCCTCATTGGGAAGTCTCTCCTCTACCTGCATGGATTTCTCGACTTTTCCTGTATTGTGTAGTTTGGTCTCCAGTGATGCCACCAGGACTTTGAGCAGAGTGTTCTCTGTAAGGAGGTTTTCTGATGCATCTGCTAACTCTTGAAGTTTTTCAGCCATTTCTTCCAATTCTCGGCTCTTCTGCTCATATAGTTCCTGTAACTGGTCCCTGTGAAGCTCGAGAGTACTCCGGTGCTTCTCTAGTATGTGCTTCTGCTGTTGTAGTCTCTCTTCCTCTCGCCTTGTTTCAGAAAGTTGGGCTTCCAGCTGGCCTTGGACCTGGTGCAGTGCACTGATTTCTAATCTTAGTTTGTTAATCTCCTTCTCCAAGTGGGAGATATGTCCTTGCTGCAGCACAGTCTCCTTCTGAAGACATTTTTTGGTGCAGGGTTCTGAAACAGGTGAAGGCAGACTGGAGTGATGCAAGATGAATTTAAGTAAATTAGGAAGGGTGATCAAAATATCCTCTGGAAACTTCACACTTAGGTCTTTCCTAGAAAAACATACACAGATGGATTAG
Source organism: Sphenodon punctatus (assembly GCA_003113815.1). Lineage (NCBI taxonomy): Eukaryota > Metazoa > Chordata > Lepidosauria > Sphenodontia > Sphenodontidae > Sphenodon > Sphenodon punctatus. The sequence continues at coordinate 14,614,599 of QEPC01007559.1, read as the reverse complement.
TACACTTTTTGAATTAAGTGCTTTTACAGAAGTTTAAAACAAATTTAAATACAAGTGATCTCTAGAAATGATTATGTCTCTAAGTAAATTGTCTCAAACTAATGATCAACGGAACTCTACAGAGGCTTGCTTTTCCGTTGTGAAGCAAAACTACAACTTACTGTAGTACCAGCTAAGTCTTGTACTGAAAGCAGAAAGGCTGGGAATAAAATCATGGCACCAGCAATATGCGTGGCACAGAACAGCCATGCAGGAGACAAATCCCTGCCCCAAGGGGAGGGAATATGGGGAGAGAGTGAGGAGGGGAATTCTGAAAGAGAAGACAGGAGCAAGGGGAGGGTGGCTTTGGTTCTTTAGGAGGGATGTGAAGGTTGGAAAGAATGTGTGTGTTCAGTTCCAGGCACGAAGCAGTAGTGGCAGAGAAGGAGCAAAATTCGTAGCAGGAAATGAGCAGAAAGACAGGGAGGTGCAAAGCTATGGAGAACCTGGAAGGTGAGGACAATGTGCTGGAGGGAATCTCTGGAGAGGTTGAACATGATCCGAGTGGCAGGGGAGGTGGATGACGTTGGTAAATAGTGTTGAGCCAAAGTCCATTTGATCACCAAAGTAGAGCAGGGAAGGCCAGTAAGAAGATTGCAGTAGTCAAGGCAAGACAGGACTTGAATGTTGTCAGTGGGAGCAGTAAAGAACGTGCCCTTTAATGCTGGGGGGCAACAGGCCTTACAACAGAGTGAGTGAGGTGCAAAGGAGAGGGAAGAGTCAAAGATGAATCCCAGGTTAGATGGCAAGTCCAGCAATGGAAATGGAGAGGAAAGGAGGAGACATCCAAGCAGAGATGTAACAGCTTGGGGATGCAAAACAGGATGGACAGGGAAGGCTGGGTGGGGAGAAAGGGTGTTAGCAAACACGATACTAGCCCCCACCAGGTGTTTGCCACGTATTAGGAGTTTGCCTCCACTGGACATGAACCCCCCCCCCCCCCATCATTCCTGCACACCTCCCACGAACACTCCTCCACAACTGGATCCATGGGAGGAGGCTCGGGAAAAGATCTGCCATCCAAACAAGCTGCCCCCAAAAGGTGCAAGTGTAAGAAGGAATATTTTATTTTTATAAAAATTCTTCAATTTTTCATAATCAATGGTTTTCATACTACTTCTGAGACAGGAGGGAGTATGGACTAGTGAGAAGCCATGTTGGGGGCTAGAAGGGAAGAGGGGTGGGGAATCCTTTGGCCCATACATATGAAGGCAGGGGAGCCCCCAGACTAGCCCATGTGCAAGGAACTAAAGTGTGAAAGCCACAGAGCCAGGGTGAGTGCTGGATAGTTGCAGAGCAGCTGGCTGTGAATAACCTGAAGAAGCGGGTAAATGCTGGTTGTTAAAAGCCTGTCAGTGGACTGACACGACCAGGCTTGGGGCTAGATAAGCTAAAGGGATCCGGAGGAGTTGCATGCCTGGCATAGAGAGACTAGAGATGGAGAACTCAATCCAAATCAACTGTAAGAGAGTTAATTCCCACATGACTAAGTTTTTTCAGCCTTGGTCCTGACAACACTTAAGCTGTTAGTGACAACTTACAAAGATGGATTGCTTTCACTTTCAATGTTCACTATAAGCAGCAACATATACAATTTGCTCAAACGGATCGTTCTGTGCATAGTAAAAGGTTATTTCCAGCCACCAAGTGCTGGCAGGTATAAACCTCTGTGGGTAGGTGAGTAGAGCGGGCACCTTCTGGAGTCCTAGCCAGAAGAAAGCATCAGAGTCATCATAGGGGGCAGCATATTGAGAAAGAGGGTGGTTGGTGGACGGAGCATGGCGGGGAAGAACACCTGCCTGTGTGTGAGACTTGTCACACTAAACCTGTGTGAGTGGGGGCTGCCCGAACACACCAGAAATACATGTAGGGGGCTGCCTGCTGATTAGGCCCTACATGCTAAATTTGAATGGGGGCCGCACGGGCTGAACCCAGACTCCAGGGGCTACTGCTTTATTTAATTATGCCACCCTTCCCACAAGGGCTCAGGGTGACTTACAGGCATAAAACAATAATAAAAACAGAATAAAACCATTAAACAAAAAACAACAGCTCACCCAATCCACCCCTACACATCTATCCCATCCCATCCTATCCCTTAAATACATAGCAACCCACCCACCAGTTCCCCATCCTCTCCCCACACCCCAGCCCATCCTCTCCCCAATTCAGGGACCTGAGTTCACTGCACCAAAAAATCTTAAATTCTGCAACCAGTGAAGCCAAATTCTGCAAATTCACTGCAAGCATTAATATTTGCATAATGAACTTGATTTGCATAACTGCATGCTGGGAAGCAAATCTGCAATCGGTTTGACATAGAATCACAACTTTGCTAATCAAACACAACTCAAATCCTCTGGAATTTCAGCACCTCCCTCACGCAAACATAGGGCCTTCAGACCCCACCCACCCACCGTTCATCTCCCAGGGGCCTCTTTACCCTCAGGTCATAGCCAGGATTGGCTGATTCTGCGAAAATCACTGCAAATTGCAGCAATGCAGTTGACTCGGGTCCCTGCCCCAATTTAATCCCCGCTGCCAAAAGCCTGATGGAACAGAATGGGCTTATATTGCTTCCGGAAGGCCACCAGGCTTGAACACAGGTGGATCGTCTGGGCAAGGGAGTTCCATAGCGAAGGTGCAACAGCCAAGAACACCCTTCACATAGTTGAGACCCAGAGAAAAGCCAGAGTCTCCAGGAAGATGCCCCCGGCCAATTGCAGAGCCACAATGGGACATGGGGAGCCAGGTAATCCCTCAGATAGATGGGGCCCAGGGCGTTTAGGGCTTTAAAGGTCACCACCAGCACATTGAATTGGGCCCGGAAGACTACTGGCAGCCAGTGCAGCGAACAAAGCACCGGTGTTAGTGCTCGCAGCAACGTCTCCCCATAAGGAGGCAAGTCGCCATGTTCTGTACTAGCTGTAGCCTCCGAACTGTCACCAAGGGCAGCCCCACATAGAGTGCACTGCAGTAGTCTAACCTCGAGGTGATGAAAGCATGGATGACCGTGGCCAGGTCTGAGTCAGGAAGAAAAGGCCACAGCCGCCTCATCAGATGGAGCTGGTGAAAAGTGCTCCTGGCCACCACCGCAACCTGGCAATCCAGTCGCAGCAAAGGATCCAGAAGCACTCCGAGGCTGCGAACCCGATCAATCAGAGGAGGCCAGACCCCACTGATAAGAGGAGTCTCAATCCCCTTCTGGGCGCAAGACCGGCCAACCATCATCACCTCGGTCTTGTCTGGATTCAGCCTCAGTCACCTCATCCTCATCCAGTCCTCTACCACAACCAGGCAACAGGTAAGCACCAAGACTGCCGGACCTGGGTCAGATGAAAAGGAGAGGTAGAGCTGGGTGTCATCAGCATGCTGATGGCACTGTACCCCAAACCTCCAAATGATCTAGCCCAGCGGCTGCATATACACGTTGAACAAGAGGGGGGACAGAATGGAACCCTGTGGGACCCCACAAGGGAGATCCCGAGGAGATGATGAGCAATCGCCCAACCTCCTGGCCAAGAAAGAGCCGAACCACTCGAGCAGTCCCACCCACGAGTCAACACCACCTCATGATCAATGGTATCAAAAGCTGCTGAAAAATCTAATAAAATCAGCAGGGTAGAATTTCCTTGGTCTAACTGTTATGATATGGCCTGGGCCTAACACAGATGCTAATCTCCTTGCTACAATGTAACCAAATCAGAAATGCTTCTCTGACACAAATATGCCAGAACAGACATTGAATATGATTATAACTCACTCTTTGTTAAAATGTAACCAAAAGTATACACTGGATTAATAAGTATGTAACACTTTGAATAGGCCATTGTAGCTGTTGTTTAGGACTATGTAGAATGTTAGAAATTAGGTGAGACATTGTTTTAGTACATATATTCATTAATTGATTAAAAGAACAGAAAGTGTTAGGAAAGACGGTCAAAAATTGGTCAGAGGAGGCAAATGATATCTGAAAGAAAGAGCAGAAACCCTGTGTTCCCAAACAAAACGAAAAGTTTATAACTCACAGGAACATGGAGGGACAAAGGGGAAGGTCAAGAACTGATAACAGAGTTAAGCTGTACAAGCAAGGAAAGATGGCCTTATCAGACAACCAGATGCTTCTAAGAAGGATGTGGGCAACCCAGGGCCGAGGGGTGGACCAGACCCTACCGGTCAGGGCAAATCCCCAATGACTAAGCAGAAAAGCCCCAATGCCATGAGGGGAACATTCTGGAGTAAGAGGCAAACAGCCCCTTAACATGGATAAGTAATAAGGGAAACTAGTATATAAGGCCAGCCTCTGAATCAGTTCTCTGCCCTTCACGGTACTCGGTCGCTAGCCCTTATCAGGGCGCTGATGAGCTTTGGTGATTTGGCCCTCTCTGGGACTTCTCCTTAGGAAGTCCTGCAACGTGCCTGGCAGCTAGGCTCTCTCTCTCAGTATCGTTGGGCCCCCTTCCTGCCTTCCTTCTGGGACCAGACCGTTGACCTCTGATCACATAAGGATATATGCTCTGTATGTATTTTGAAGTAGTCAGAGTAAGGTGAGGGATCATATGTCGGATGCAAGTGTCTCCTTAATAATTGGTATGTTAACTGTGCTGCTATTATTGAATAAATGCCTATTTGATTGAACAAAAGAGTCATTACTAAAAATAGAAAAGGAGTAATTCCCCACCCTCTCAAACAGTAGTATTTCCACTTGATCCCGGGGAATTGAAAGGGACTTGCTTCACCAGGGTGCAGAAAGCAGCTGAACCCCTTTTATTTCTTTTCAACTCCAGGCGAAGGACATCGACCAAGGCCACAAGCGCAGTCTCTGTGCCATGCCCAGGACAAAAACCAGACTGCGAAAGGTTGAGAAATCCAATAGCATCCAGATGCACCTGAAGCCAACGAGCTACCGCCCATTTAATAAGCTTTCCTAAAAAGGGAAGGTTAGAGACAGGCCGATAGCTAGCAACGGAATCAACATCCAATGATGGCTTCTTAAACAAAGGGCAGACAATTGCTGTCTTAAGGCAGCTCGGCACTTTGCCCTTCCGAAGGGAGGCATTGATCACTCCAGCCAGCAGTGACCCCAACATCACCTTGGCTTTCACCAGCCAGGACAGGCATGAATCTAATTCACACCTTGTGGCTCGCACAGCCCACAGCACCTCCTCCGCATCGGTGGGTGACGACGACTGAAACCGATCCCCCAAAAAGGACAAGGCTGGGATTCCATAACCCCCAGCTCTGACTCCGCACCAGAAACGGTCGCACCAAAGTCATGGTGAATATGAGAATAGTATCTGTGAAGTAATCAATAAAAATGTAACAGCGGGCACTAGAAACCTGCAGTTCCTGGCGGAGACAGGTTGGATTGAACAAACCCCTCACCACCTGGAAACTCTCCGCTGGATGCAACTTCGCAGAAGAAAGCCTTCTTCGCTGCCATCACAGCCATGGCATAGTCTTTCAGAAATGATCTATTGCACAATTGGTCGGATTCAGCTCGAGTCCGGCGCCACTTGTGCGCTAAATGCCTACCCTCCTGCTTCAGACACCTCAGGCCCTCCGTATACCACGGGGACCTGTGTTGGCGCAATGGTGGGAGTGGATGCCTAGGAGCCATCATGTCGATGGCCTCAGTCAAGGCGTTATCCTATAATGCGATGAGATCATAGAGCGGCCATCGAGGTCTGTGAGAAGCTTCCCCAGTGTGTTCTGGAAACCAATTGGATCCATGAGTCTCTGGGGATGGACCAATAGAATAGGTTCAGCATCGCGATGGGGGCATAGGTGCATCCAGACCCGAGCCTACAGGAGGTAATGGTCCAACCATGACAAGGGTGTCACCTCCACACCCTCAATCATAGGACCCCCTGATTCCAAACCAGTGCAGAAAATAAAATCAGTGGTTGTCCCCTCTCATGTGTCAGGCCTACATGTGTGTAGGCCATGAAGCCCTGCTCTGCCCCATAAAGGCTAGCTTGGGCGTGGATATTGAAGTACCCCAAAACAATAAGTCTGGGCAACTGCAACACCACCTCCGAGACCAGCTCAAGCTAGAGCAGTTAGGGAGACTGCGGAGCGGTGGGATGCTCGGTACATGAGCAGGATCCCTAATCTATCCCTGGTCAAATCAAACACTAGATAGACATGCTTCATGCCGGATGAGTTCGGCACTGGAAACCTCCGGAAGGACGAGTCTTTAAAAATCCTGGCTACACCCATCCCCCACCGAACCTAGTCTGATGCTGCACTGAGTACCTGGCCAAAATCGGCCCTGACTCATTATCTAGCTAGATCTCCATTATTTATTTATTTTATTCATTTTCATCAATTTTTATACCCTTTCCCTCCTGCCAAGGCAGCTCGGGGCGGCTTACAATATCTAATATCAGACTCCGACCTCGCCACTGTCATCCATGCCTTCATCACCTCGAGGCTGGATTACTGCAACGCGTTCTACGTGGGGCTGCCCGAGAAGCTGCTCCGGAGGTTGCAGCTGGTGCAGAATGCGGGGGCGGGTCGCAGGGAGCACATGACACCAGTGCTCCGGGCTCTGCACTGGCTGCCTATAAAGCACTGGGCTAGGTTCAAGGTGCTGGTTTTAACCTTTAAAGCCCTTCACGGCCTAGGCCCTGCCTATCTGCGGGATCGCCTCACTCCCCATGTGCCGTTGCGACCCTTGAGATCGTCCGTGGGAGCCTTTTTGGAGGTTCCCCGGGCGAGGCGGGTGGCCACTGATGTTAGATCTTTTTCGGTGGTCGCCCCCGTGCTGTGGAATTCGCTTCCGGAGGAGGCTCGGCTGGTTCCCACTCTCCTGCTGTTTCGGCGTGTATGTAAGACCTGGCTGTTCCGTCAGGCTTTCGGTGGGGGGTAGGGGTGGGGTGGGGCTGGGTTTTTTTCCCATGTAGGGTATTTTAAATTGTTTTAAATGAAATGTTGTTCGCTGCCCTGGGCTGCCCTGTGGGCAGGAGGGGCGGAATATAAATTTAAAAATAAAATAAAAATAAAATATAATACAAAAATAAATATCAATATAAAATAACAAAAGTATAATACAATATAAAATAGTAATACAACCAAAGGGAACGACAGAAAAAACAGATATAGACTAGAACCAGGGGACACTCCATGAAACTCATGGGTGGCACATTTAAAACAAATAAAAGAAAATATTTTTTCACTCAGCGTAGCACTGGGTTGTGGAATCTACTGCCAGAGGCTGTGATAAGGGCCAGTACTATAGCTGAGATTAAAAGAGGTTTGGACAAGTTTCTGAAAGATCGGTCCATTAGCAGCTCTTAGCCAGACAGGATCAGGGAACATGACAGGACCTGGGGGAAATCAACAGGGAATGGATCCCCCATTGTGACCTGTTGGGTGCTTCTCCCAAGCCACCGTGATTGGCCACTGTCGGAGACAGGATGCTGGGCTAGATGGATCATTAGTCTGACCCAGTATGGCACTTATGTTCTTATGTCAATGTTAAAAATAAAACATAAATCAAGAATACCCACCCTAACCCTCACCCCACCACCCTACCTGTCTCCCTCGCCGAAAGCCTGACAGAATAGCCAGGCCTTGCAGTATCATTGAAAGGAGGGGAGGTTCGGGGCCACCTGATCCTCTGCTGGGAGAGAGTTCCACAGCCTTGGCGCGGCCACCGAGAGCACCCTCTCCATAGTCGCGCCCCGAGACACCCGGGGGACTTCAAGAAGGGCGCTCCCAGCCGACCACAGGGGCTGATCTGGAACCTGGAGGATGAGACAATCCCACAGGTAGGTCGGGCCTAGGCCATATAGGGTTATGCATGCAAGGTTGAAGGCTCTATCCAAGATAAGCTCCCGGCTGGACGTTGACTTATTTGCCACCGACCTCGCATTCAACAGCACCAGCTTCAGCACCAGGGCCCCAACAGTCTCAACCCCCCAAAATCCCAGGTCATGGGGGCGGGACTGGAGAGGGGGACAGAAGCGAACTGTCTCTCCCGCCTCTCCAGATGTCAAATCCTCCCCCACTCCCACCTCCCGTCCCCCACATGACTTCAATTGCTGCACTCTGGCCCCAAAGGAGGAGCCAGATGGATTAGAAAGGTCTGCCACGTCCGGTACCTCCAGAGACAATACTGTTGGGATGGCAGCGGGGTCAATTCCACCCTCCTGCCCCACCCCCTCCCAATCATGATACAGCACAATCCTCCAACCCCCCAACCTCTGCCTATAGCCCCTTTCTCTCACAGAGGGGTTATGGAACACTCACTCCCTAAACCCTTCTAAACCTATGTCCATACACCCACCTCCTCTCACAGGGGAGAACGTGGCACAGGCCTCCACCTCCCCAAACCCACCCCCCTCCAGGGGGGCTATGGGACATCCACCAGTTAACACCCAGAGTTGAGTGTCGTCCACATACAGGTGCTACTGTAAGCCATGAGATTCAGTGTGTTTGTCCAGGGGATAAGAGTGTGAAATGAAAAGAAGAGAGGGCCAAGGACAGAGCCTCTGGGACTCCAACTGAGAGGGAAAAGAAGGTTGAGGAGGTTCCAGCAAGACACTGAAGTATCTCTGTTGCGCTGCAGAGCCAACAATGCAACAGGAAATCAAGAAGAGACCAAGAGCGTTAGACTTTTCAGTCCCTACCACATAAACTCCAAGTAAAATGAAACCACTGCCTTCAAAATAGAGACTTGCCCAATACAAGCCACCTATTTTGACATGGAAGCTATTTTAGTTTTGTACTTGTATCTGGAAAAATACCTATGGAATGAGGCTACACAAGTATTTACTAAACTATCTAATCCTCAAAATTTAGGCCGTTTCCATATAATACTAATTTCAGATGCACCTTGTATTTAAATGGCCATGGGTGTTATACAGCAATTTTCAGCCTCAGGTTAATATCAACAAAGAAAGTATTAGAAAAGCAAGCCGTTCATCATGATACACTTCTGCCCAGCAGGAGGATGAGTTCTAAAGCACACTGTCCTTGCTGCTGAAACTGGCACCTATGGGGAACAGTAGCTGCATCAGAATTTAATACCCACTACAGAAACCAAGATGTTCTTTCACAAGCCTTTGGCAGAAAATTAGTTCTATTTCTTGGCTGATTTGCTGCTACATTCAAGTTCTCAATTTAAAAGAAGGCTTATGGCGACCTATGTGATACCATTAAGCAGTGAATAGCCTACAAACTGTCCTCTTTGATGCATGAAAAGTGCAAGAGCTCTTGCCTAAAACAACTTGCCCCTAAAATGAGTTTTGTTGTTACCGATCTTAGATACAGGAAGTCAGCACCACAATAGTGCACGCTTATGGATACTGTTACAAACATAACCCAAGATTTACAGTAATAAGGGGAAGTGCTCATTGAGTCTAGTTTTACACCTACTGTTTTCCTCTTTTAAACAATTGTGAAGGCCAAATTTAAAAGAAAAAAACCCAGAAAAAACCCCCCAGAGTCAAATCTTCATTTATTCATTTATGTCACTGTTTTGAAACCACTTTCTTCCAGTGTGTTTCTGAAGCAATGGCTGTTTTTAGACAAGCACATTCCCATCCACATGACATCATCTGGCTGCATCGCCCTGACACCCCCCGTCGGGAGGGGCCAGGAAGTACGAGCGCGCTGGACAGAGCAGCTGCTGCCGCCGTCACTAGTAAGGCAATTCATTTTCTAAACTGGGGAGGGGAAGGGGGGGAGGCAAGTAAGCAGCCCTGGCAGCTGGGGAGGGGAAGCCCCAAGGGTTTGACCAGTGCAGGGGGGGGGGGGGGGGGAGAAGGCAAGCCCTGCTCCCCCCCCGCGCCCCCGTAAATCACGCTGAGGCGTAGAATTGGGCCCTGACTCCTGCAGATTTTTAAAAAAAAAATTCTGCGGAAGAATCGGGGCCCTGTTTACAATAGTCAAGGCGTGAGATGACTAGGGCATGGATGAGAATTTTGACAGAGACAGAAAAGGGCGGATCTTAGCAATGTTGTGGAGGGAGAAGTGGCAGAATTTGGCCATGGAGTCAATGTAGGGTTTGAAGGTAAGATGCGAGTTGAAAATGAAGCCCAAGCTACGGGCTTGTGGGATAGGGAAGATGGAGACCCCGTCAATGACAACTGACAGGGAAGAGGGAGAGGAAGGATTGCGAGGGAAGATAAGGAGTTCAGTTTTCACCATATTCAGTTTGAGTTGGCGTTGAGACATCAGAGAGACAGTTGGTGAGACAAGCTTGAACAGAGGGGGAGAGGGAAGGAGTGGAGACAGAGAGTTGAGTGGTATTGGAAACCGTGGGAGGCAATGAGTTTGCCTAGGGAACGGGTGTAGATAGAGAAGAGGAGAGGGCCAAGGACAGAGCCTTGGGGAACCCCGACAGAGGGGTAGGGAGGAGGAAGGGGAGGAGTTAAGAAGAGATACACTGAAGGAGTGGTCAGAAAGGTAGGAGGAGAACCAGTCGAGGACAGAGTCCTGGAATCCCAGGGAGTGAAGCGATTCAAGCAGGAGTGAGTGGTCAACAGTGTCGAAGGCAGCAGAGAGATCAAGGAGGACAAGAACAGAGTAAAGGCGGTTGGATTTAGCCACAAGAAGATCATTGGTGATCTTAGCCAGAGCGGTTTCCTTCCCTTCAATGAGCTAGATAAGTGTGATCGAGGAACAGTAAAGCTAGATCTTTCACAAGCACTCTATCCCAACTGTGACATAAAGCCAGTATGCACAAAGGATATGAAGGAATCAATTAAAGGCTAGATGCAAACAAAGCTTAAATGGTAAATAATTTAGCAGATTCATACTAGGGAGCCCCAGGAAGTAAGTCCAGGTTAAGTACACTGGAAGTGCCACTGCCCTCTGTTGCTTGGCTTAGGCTATTCCAGTACTTACTGCATCAAATGATCTAAATAAATTAAATGAAAACCTTTTATTTTAAGCTGGCAAAATATAAATAATAAAATGAGAATGAAAAATGGCTCTGACTGTTGTCCCTGAATTTGGCACACTGCCCTCCTGTCCCATTTCATGTTCTAATTAGAGTTCTTTATCTTCGTACTAATTATTTAAAAGTAGCCTTTCAATTAGAGAAGGTGCTTCAATGTAGTTGAGTGAAATTTGGTCCAGAGCCAGCAGGTATTCGAGACCAGAGTGTCTCTCTGAATAGGGGAAGCAAATTAGAGAAAATCTTCCTCTCCACAATGGGGGGGAATAAGAGGTACAGCTGTTATATTTCTTTGATCCTAAAACAGGTCGTTAACTAGACACTCTGGTGTCTCTCTCTTTATTCTGAAAGATGCTCTCATATGCAAAACTGTTCTGTAGTACATTTTGATGTACACAACTGCAAATTTTAAAAATTGTCTATTAAAATCTTCATTTGCTTTAGGGCATCCTAAATATTTGGAAGTATTTTTAAAATTCAGAACCCAGCCAATACATACTATCTGTAAGGGCAGGAGAGAAAGGAGGAGTTTCTACACAACATTACTGGCACAAAGGGCTATAAAATATTGACCATTTAATACAATGGAGGTGGAAACTAGTTAGGCATCCACCTATTGAAAATTAGAAAAATTCTTTTTGAAGTATGCAAGATTACTAAATAGAAAAAAGGGGCCATAGATTTTGAGAAACCACCCCTCCAACTAAGTTTGCTTATCACATGTAACCGAAGTTCCTCAGGGTAATAAGCAGGAATGGTTTATTCCTCGCTTTTTAAAAAAACAAATCCTGAGGGGAAAGAGATCCTCTTGCTTCTCCTCTATCCTATCTCAGCTCAGCCTGAGTACACTCAAGTGTCCAGTCCCTGACTGCCAGCAGAAACAAAATGCTCTACAACAATTTTCACCTTACTGTATTTTTTCTCAAGGGTGGGTTTTAAATCTTCAGGTGGCCAGTATGAGCCTGCTTAAGGATCCAACACAACTGGCACCTTTAAATCCAGTTTCAAGGGCTACTCAGCAATTTCATGTGATTAAAATTATTATTTTTTAAAAATCACATTTATTCAGTTCTTAATGTTTAAGAAACTATTTTTCAATGGAAGAAAACGACTAAATATTTTCACATGTGCTCTAGTGAAGATAAAGCATTTCTTGTTACGGCATATTGATTTTTTAATTTTTTTTTATAGGAGGTAGTTGTTTTATCACTTTACATTAAGCTCTGGACTAGATACTGTTGGTTGGATGTTTGACCGTGATCCACCATTGAGACAAAGTGAATCCTTTTCTAAGATGTTATGCAGTTATTAGAAAAAAAATTATTCTCTACCACCTTGTGGAAATGTACAAAAAAATTCTTCTTAACACTAAGGTGAGTTGTGTCAAAGGCACAGCTGTTATAAAAAAAAAAAGATGCTAGCTCCCATCCATGTTTGCTTCTCAACGAGAAATGGTAGAGCTAACACACACAAAAAACTCCATTACAGCAGAAATCGACCATCAAGTATTATTCATATTCATGCTAACTTGAGCTTTTTTCTCATGTGAGGGCTACAGAATAAGGCAGTTGGCTAACAAGCTTGTGTGTGACCTTTGGCTAGATAATAGAATCTAGGGGAAATTGACAGGAGCTTTTAGCTCATGAACTCTACAAAATCCTCTCTTGGTCTCCTCCTACACAGCAGCGAGAACGATTAGCCAGCATGCACACATCCTGTTGCTTTATCTACAATTAAATGAAGTCTGAGAAAAAACAAGGTAGATAAAAGTGCAAAACATCAGGTCTGCAGGTGATACAGGACCAACCAGCATTGTTAAAGGAAAGTGAAACCACTCAAAACCTCCATACAGTAAACGTATTTGATACACTGAAGGTTACCTGCAAGGGCTGTCTCCAAACTAGGGGTGAAAACAGACATGATGCTAACTCCACTTTAACACTGCTTTAAAATTTCTTATGCATGTTGCAGGGCTGTATTGGTGCCCTATGCAGTCCTGCAACATGCGTAAGAAATGTTAAAGTGGAGTCAGCGTCATGTCTGTTTTCACCCTACAATGCAAAAGCTGCAGAAAATGAAAAGTGAAATGAGACCTGTACAGTATGGGGGGTTTTAAATGGAAAAATCAAAGAAGTTTGATGTGAGGCAGATGCCCCAGCCTCCATCTCCACCATATGCAGGGAGCTGTAGGTTTAAGGCGTAATGTTGCTGCCTGAGATTTACAGCAATAAGTGTGGAAAAACAGACACCTTTACCAATTCCAAATACGTTCCCCAGTTTGAAGCTCTATGTATATGTGCTCTCTCTGCTCTCCTCCATTAAATTCTAAACAGATTGAAGCATGGAACATTCCTACTGCATACAAGGTCTCAATTTATTCTACAGCAGCTCTGGCTTACTGATAGGGAACGCAACACAATCCCTCTTTACTAACAATCCAAAATCAGGTGACTGTTATTACTGGAAGATGAACAAGAAGTCAGGCCATGCCAAAGGTTCTCCCCCTACCAAGGTTTCATAATCAAATTCACTTGTATAATCAAAAACTTCTCTCTCAGTTGGTAATTATCAGTACACTCAATACAGGTTAATTTAATGGGACTTTGACTAATTCTATACAAACATAGAATCTGCGTTAAGATAAATGTGACTACACTATGTAATAATACTTTATTACATCAAATCATTTGCATATTAACTCCTATACAAAGCAAGAATGTGTCATAATAAAAGGGATTTTTAAAAAATAACCTGTGAGCTCAATGAATTTTTAAAAAGACTTAAGATGTGTTCAATAACATCAGGGGGAAAATAAAGCTGAGAAATAAGGAAAAAACAACCAATGAGAGCAAAAAAAGCAAACAAAGCCTTAATCGGACTGGTAAAAAAATAAGATAAGACGTGTGTGTTATGATAAATTGCTCATCAAATGTAGGAAAGAACATGGGCTCCGGCTGGGTCAGTACAAGTCTAAAAATCGACTTTTAAAGCAATATTTTCAATGGCAACATCAGTTAGTTTGTGCAAAAATACTGACAGAACATATTCTTCAACATGGTCCCACTGTCACACCAGGTCATCTTTAGTTTCAACAAGACCAACAGTGTCCCTTTAAAAAGCTGCCTGGAGAAATCTTACTCATAACTTTTGCTTGACCCCTGCTGTGAACTTTATTTTGGGAAAGAAATAAACTCCCCTAGCTAGTGCTCTAGAACAAGAAGAAAAACAGAAACAAGAACATGATCCAATAGAAATGAAATAAATCCTCACTTTTGTTTTTGATTCTTTTTATGAGTCTGGGAAAGTGTGTCCAAATGGCACACCGGTATAAAGAAAGGGTGGGAAAATTGGAATCAGATTAATCCAATTCACTTGCTTCCAATTAATCCAATTCTGGTGCAAGAACCAATACATGCGTTGCCCACTGGAATGGATAGGTTTGGTTTCCCATTGACTTCAATTGGGGGAAAAATATTTTCCTTATCTTGCCCTCAATTGCTGTGATTGATTAATACACCCATTCAAATTGTGGGCAGGAGGGATCTATTGCAGGAAAAGAGGAGCTTAGATCATGCAGGGAACATATTACAAGAAGATCAGTAACTACATGCTGTACAGTTGCTGCTAGTAGGGCTAACCTCTCCACCAACAGCACAGTATGTAATTGACTGTGACAGTACACTACCACCCCATAGTAAAATGCGCAAAACTTGGACAGACTCATCAAGTATAGTGTCAATGACCAGAAATGAAAGGAGGACATCAGGAGACATGAAACACACTCTAAACACAGAGAGGAGACTATTTACAACAGTTCCCCTCAGCGTCTGACATGCCCAATAGATGATTCCTGATCCCGGTGTCGAGGGCGGCTCCTCCTTCACCCACTCAACTACTCTAAGGAACTGCCCCTTCCCACCAGCCAAACCCCCCGCTGATTCTGAGGGCCTCCCCACATCTACTCAGAAACCCTGCAGGTGTCCCCCCTCCCCAATCTCCTCCTTCCGAGGGTAAGGAAGCAAAAATGGAGATGTGACAGAAGAATAGGGGATGGAACCATGTCGCAGGTCCATGATCTGGACCCTCCTCATCCGGAACGCAACCAAGCCTCATGTTGTTTGTCCCAAACACCCCCACCTATACCAAACTGCTTGTTACCAAGTCCCCCCCAATCCGTGGGCACCCTCCTCCAGACCAGCCAAGCCTCCATCCAGCCTACCTCTCCGTCACTCCTCCATCCACCCTGCTTACTTCAAAGGGTTGCTCCTCCCTCTGCCACTCCATCCCCCGCAACTGCTCTAAGGACTTGCCTGCCCAGCCAGCCCACCCTCACTCCGAGGTCCCCACCACACCCACTCAGAAGCCCTGCAGGTGTCCCCCCTCTCCAACCTGCTCCTTCCAAGGGTAAGGAAGCAGATATGGGAACAGGAACTTAAATAGAAGACAGCTCCATGTCAGGGGCGTAGCTACCGTGGCGCGGGGGGGGCGCATTTGAGCCCGGGCCCTGCTCTGGGGGGGCCCCGCCTAAGCCATGGGGCCCGAAAAGAAAAATAGGGATCCGCCCGGCGCCGCCTGTCCCATCTGAGGTTGGTGGGGTTTTTGCCACGGCTCCACCTGGGGGCCCCCCTGCCAGACTGTCAGGGGGGCCCCCAGGTGGAGCCGCATAAAAAAAAACAAAAAACCAACTGTTGTGCATGATGTTGATGCCCCCCCTTCTCCCTCCGCCGCCGCCTGGGTCCACGCCACCCATCGGAGCCCCTTAGCCCCGCCTCCACATGAACGCTTGGCCCAATGTCGCACGTTGTGTACGTGCACTGCGTTCCCCGTCGGCGTTCTTGCCTGAGTTCACCACGAGGCAGGCACGCAGGGCGGTTGTTTGAGGCTCAGGCTCAGCAGACTCACTCTGACTCGGGGCGCATTTATTTCAGTCGAAGGAAGCGGGGACGGGGTGCCGTTGGAACTTGGCGGGTGAGTGAGTGAGCCGCAGCCTCTGGAGCGGAGGGAAGCAAAGATTGGGCAGGTTCTGGATTTGGGGAGCACGGTCCCAGAGTGTGGCAACCTCTTCTAACTAACCCATCTGCTCCTCAGCCGCTCAGACCTGGCGCAGGGTGCCAGGGGCGTTCATGCACAAATTCAATAGTTCCCCTGCTTCTCCCAAAACTACTTGTGCTGCCGGGTTCAGGGGAAGGGAGCTTTGGGCAGCATTGTGGAGGAGAAGGGAGAAAGGGGAGGTATTCACCGCCACCTCCCTCCCACTCATTCCGCTGCCGGTGGAGATCGCCACTGCTGCCGCCACTAGCCCTGCTCGCCTCTGCCGGCTCCTACCCTTCTCCCTCCCTGCCCATGGCCCAT
>QEPC01007559.1:14585904-14597120 GCA_003113815.1 Sphenodon punctatus | reverse complement strand
CCCCCCCCCCCCCCCACACCTATGACAAGGTGACGCTGCGGTCACTCCTCACTTCCCCAGCCTGGCTCACTGGCACCAGGCAGGGGGAACAGCGATCCTCCTGGCTGGGGGAGCTCAATGCACTAGTGAAACAAAGGAAGTATGGGAGGCTGCCAGCCTGTACCCCTCCCTGCAAACAGCAGCAGGGGGAGGCAGGGGTTCTTACTTGCAGGGAAACACAGCACAGCCCATCCATGCGGCACCCCGGGAGCTGCAGCAGCCAGATGGGCAGCAGCTCTCTGGCCGGCAACATGCCGGGGGGATGCAAACGGCACCCAGGGCACTCTCTCCCCACTGTTCAGTCTCCCTCCTCCAAGGCAGTGGCAAGAACATGCTGAGCACAGTCGCTGCCTTCCCCTTGGCTGAGCCTGCATCCCATGCAACTCAAACAATTCCCACGCACGCAGACCTCAAACAGAACTTTCTCTCCATAGGAGGGCCTCCCCACACCCACTCAGAAGCCCTGCAGGTGTCCAACCCCATCCCTAACCTGCTCCCTCTGAAGGTAAGGAAGGAGAGGTGGGGAAGAGAACACAAAAACAGCAGATGGATTCATGTCACAGATTCATGCTCTGGACGCTCATCCTGAGGGCATCCACACGCACGCATCACAAGCTGTCTGTCCCAGCGCCCCCCACCTATGCCAAGGTGACTGCCACAGGCCCCCCAGGGCACCCTGTCAGCCCCTCGTCTGCTCACTCTACCCCAGAACTTCTCCCGCCAGACTCAGTGACATCTGCCTCCAGTCCAACCTGGCAGCTCCCTCTTCTCCCCCTACCATGCAGCCTGCTCCCTGTGCCCCTTCCACCTGCAGCCCGCTCCTCCTCCCTTCATGCCCCCAACCCTGCAGACTGTTCCCATCGGGCAGGGTGAGGAGCCGCTGGGCTCACCTCTCCAGCCTGGCTCATAGGTACCAGGTAGGGGGCAACAGTGATCCCCTTGGCTGGGGGAAAAGGGGAACCTCAATGCAGTAGTGAAAACAAAGGCAGCATAGAAGGATGGAAGCCTGCACCCCCTCCCTCCAAACAGCAGCAGCTGTGACACACCAGGGGGTGAGAATGCAAAGGACATTCAAGCAGTGCCCCACTCCCCACTGTTCTACCTCCTTCCTCCATGACAGCAGCAACAATGCACTGACCACAGTCCCTGCCTTCCCCTTGACTGAGCCTGTGTGGGAACCTCGGGCATGTTGTGTTTTGGGTTGCTGCAACCCATTTAATTCCCACGTGAAGCTGAAACGTAAATTTCTCTTCATTGGATAACATGGTACCTTAAAAACATACTAGACCTGAAAAGGATCAATCGCAAAAAACCCAGAAAGAAAAGTTCAGCCTCCAATTTTCAAACTCAGCCATTTTCAACTGATTGTTCTGACATTTTTACAGATTCTACCCCCTCACCCAAGCAACCCTCCCTGCAAGATTTCACAATGATACAATAAATCATCTCAATTTTATAATGAGTAGAATGTTTATGATTTTAACAAAGAGCACAAGCCATGACTGTAACTCTATAATTACAATCAAATCAAGGTATTAAAATCATCCTGGACTACTTTTCTAGACTTTAGAGCAGTGGCTCTCCAAGTTTTGCATGATACCCAATTTTGAGACTTGAGTAGAATTCCATGACCCCTGAAAAAGACATGCAAAGTATATAAAATAACCAACAGGACTGTGACCCCCATCTGCAGCTGAGGGGCTGACCCAAGGTTTGGGAACCTCCTTTAGAAGATTTCTTCTCAAGATTTATTCATCCAGTTCCTCCTGTCATTTTTCTAGAGGCCCCTAATAACCTGGTTCCTAAGGGGTTTTTTTGTTTTTTTTTACATCAAAGAGTGCCATCCTCCCTGCAGAAAGCTAGTGCCATACATCCAACTCAGCAGTTTGTTCTTTTCCTTGTCGAAGGTCATATGCCTGCTAATGAGTCATTCTGAAAAAAATGCTTTTCAGTGCAGAAACATTTGATGCTGCATTCTGCAATATCAGGTGTAGCAGGGCACTCTGGTTTTTCATGACTACTATCAAAGGGACCCTATAATGTCAAGAACATCCATGATGCAAGCCAGCTATTGCCACAAAATATCATTTGATGCTACGCATCATTATTTTGAGGAATATTAAATTTTTGCAGGTGAAAATTTCAGACGATCGGATTACAACAGTTACAAGTAAAGCTACATTCATACTATCAGACTAATCCTGCCCTTGGATATTTACTTCAGCGGTGATAATTCACTTTCCAAGCATTTACATATTGCAGAGTAATTACCAAGGAGGTGGCTACCTCAGGGTTAATGACAGCACAGTCATTAGCTGTTAAGTTTCTTCACGCCCTTGTTCACATGATTGCTTACCCCTAGGGGTGTGTGCATGTCGTTTTCATTATTACAATAACGATAATGAAAATTGTCGTTTTTGTTATCGTTACTGCAATAACAAAAACAACAAATAAGAATAACGAAAATAGAAACGAAAACGACATTTTGTTTTTGAAATAAAGGGAATACACTGAAAAACATATTTCCAGCTATAACATTTTTGTTTCTTATTCAATTCTAATTGAATTCTAAACTTGGGGAGGTTGTGCCCCCAATGAAGGGCACTATGCATACCAAGGAAACCAATTTAAGAAGCAAATGAATATTGTGATTTTACAGCTCCATACACATTCATGACTACATCTTCTTGATCTTCCATCAAATTTGCATAAACCTCTGGGTATTATTCCCCTCCACAATCGTAACACTCCTGCTAATTTTCAGAATGATTGGATAAAGGGTCCTGATGGTATAAGACATTAACTTGAAAATACATGTCCAGCTGTAACATGTTTATATTCCATCCTGTTTACAGGATATTTGGCACGACTTTCCCTGTCGTCTCCGCCAAACTACAGGTCAATTTGATAAAGGGATCCAATTTTATAAGTAATTTATGCTGTCCCCTTGAAGACCATTATTCAGATAAACAGCAGCACATGCAGTGCCAGTCAGAGGCAGGCACCGGGCATAGCAGGGGGAGGGAGGCTGGGGGAGGGAGGATGTGGAGTAACCCAAAAGACTGACAGACACATTCATTGGCCAATTACTGCATGCTTCCAGCTTTACAGGACCAATCGGTAGTGGCTTTGAGATAGGCATAGGGGGGAGGCCCTGAGGCGAGCATAGAAGGGACATAACTGGGACTTTGGGGATAGTATCCCAAAAATCAGGAGACAGAGTTTACACATCCAGGCTGGTCAGTTATCATCACAATCACATCCTGCAGCGCTGTGACAGACGACATAAGAGAATCTCTATTGGCTCTTTCCTAAAAAGAAGCTTCCAATTTCCCAGTAACAAGTGGGGGAGAGAAGCTGGGATGGTCACAGCACAGAATGAGGATATTTGGTTGATATTTCTGCTGGCCAATTGACATCACAAACCGATCGTATACCACAGTGACACATAAGAGAATCTCTGGCATAGGCTCCTTCTCTGCATATGCTGTGCAGGCATATAAAACTGGGAACCTTTATGACATCTTTATTATATTTGGCAACATGAAAGGGTGATATACAGCCCTGCCATATTTCATGTACACTGGCTGAACTACAAAGATGTTACAGTCAGACATACATTTATAAGTTAATTGTTTATACCACCAGGCCTCTTTATCCAATGCTTCTGAAAGTTGGCAGAGATAGTAAATATGTGAAGGGGTATAAACTTGCCATGTTTCATCGACATTAAATGTGAGACAAAGAAGATACAGTTAAGAATGTATAGGAAGATTTATGCAAAATAATATATTTCAACTGCTTCTAAAATTGGATTCCTTTATCCAATCTTTTTGTAATTTGGCAAATATAATGCCTTCCATTGGACGTATAATCCCTCCAAGATTCAGCCAAATAGAACATAAAACAAAAAAGTTAAAGCCGAACATGTGTTTTCCATTGAAACCAATGAAAAACGAAAGCAAAAACCAAGATGACAATTTGGATATTTATGAAAACAAAAACGACAGATTTAAATAACGAAAACAAAAAAACAAAAATGAAAACGACATGGGCTCGTGGTGCACACCTCTACTTACCCCATGTGTAAGCTAGTCTGAAGCCCATACTCCTCAATCAGGAGGAACATACTTCAGGAGAGAATGGCCCTACTTCACTTTAAACGTTCTCATGTGAATAAAAGCAAATTTAAAGTGAACTGTTCACGTGAACAAGCCCGAAATCTTACATAATAACAAGTTTCTGAAATCTTGGACAGTGTTTGATGTATCCATGGGCTGAAATAAAATTTTATCTTTGAACAAGCACTGTAAACGAATAGCCCACTAAAATGGCTAGTATTTTCAATAGGCTATTTTTCATCTTGAGTCATATACAGACTTTACATTGTCCTACTAAAGACCAATAGGATTGCAAAAAGGCTTTGACAAATGGCTTTCTGCTCACAGAGACTTTTGCTCTCAATCTGTCTCTCTTTATACATTTCAGATTAGTGAAGGTTCAGTTATTAGTTGTCCCTCTTTAATCCTCTTCTTTTTTCTGCTTGATTCTGTTATGAAATCATAACATTGCATTTGTGACATCACATCCTTCCCAGGGAAACACAATGATGTCATAAAGTAGGATTAAGAATTTCAAAAATGGAAATCAAAAGATAAAATGTGCCATGACCTCCATTTCACAAACAAAAAGAAGAGAATATGGATACATTATGTAACCACCACAGCATGAAAGTTCTTCCTAGATAAGAAGAATACTGCAACAGTCCATGGTTCGTGCTGATAATATCGCACAGGGAAAAGCTTAGGCATCAGTGCTGCAAACACTGAAACGCATATGAGCATTTAGTCTCACTGATATCAGTTGGATTATACTTATATACTTATTTCTATGTGTAAATAGCTGGACTATAGGGGCTTTAGTCTGTGATAATACTGGGAGCATCTCCATTAAGTTCAAGTGGGCATAAGTGTCAGGCCCTGGGGGTTTGGAGTGCTGCTCAGCTGCTGGCTCCACCCCTCAGGCCTGATAGCCTAGTTCCTCCTCCCCATGTCTCCTCCTGTGTCTCCTACTCCACATCCTTCCCCAGCTGTCACCTATTACTCTAGTCCTACCACCCAACTTCCTGACTGGCTACCAGCCAATATACAAGACTGCTGGTAGCCACAAGAAGTTGGGTGCAGCAACTGCTCTCTTTCCCACTCTGTCTGTCCTTATTGTTGTCTCCAGTGCAGCTCTGTTCCCACCCTTTTATGCTCCTGCTCTTCTCCCCCATTTGTGTTCATGCTGGCTGTGTTCCGGTTCTGTTCCCTAGTCTTCAAGCCCCGTGTCCTTTCCAGTTTCCAGGCCCCTTGATCCCCAGCTCTGGTTCCTCACTCCCTTTCCTTGACGATGAACCGTAAACTCTCTTAGGCCAGTATAACCAGCTCTGTTCTGAGCACTAAGAACACAATCCAGCTTCCATTGAAGTCAATGGCTAAACTCCCATTGACTTGTATGGAGCTGGATCATGCTCTAAGTCTCCAGGTCACTGGAGTACGGCAGAGAGGTTTCCCCCTACCTTGTTGCTACCGTGGTCCAGTCCCACAGTTGCCCTCTCTCTCGGTTCCAGTTCTTCCCTTCAGTCTCCCTGTGCCCTGACCCTCATGCCCATGACAATAAGAACTATAGCAGTAATGTTTTCTGCCTATGTAAAATAATTGAGTACGGCAGTCTACATAGTCTATGGATGCTTTATCAGACAGGAAGCCAGATGCTGCAACACAAACCATAACTGCGCAGGTGGGAGGCAGGATTAGAGTAATAGGACACAGAGGTGGGATTTTAATTGGTGTCTGTTCTGGTGGGGTTCGTTTATGTTTTTTTGGGTTTAGTTAGGGAAGTAGGTACTATTTGTTGTTGGGACAGATTAGAGAGGAGGGGATGACCTGGCCCCCTGGTGAGAGCAGGGGTTGGGGTGGGGAATGGTATGGAGGGTCTTTGCCCCCTTGTGGGGGGGGGAGGGGCTTGACCCAGGAAGGGGGAGAGGATTACACCTCCCTGTGAGGGTATGTGTGTTGGAGGGGCGGGGGGGCTGGGATGTGTGGGAATCTTCCTCACCTGCCTGGTGATTCAGTCATGGGGGTGGGAGGCCACAGCTATAAGGGTTGTGATGGGCTGGGGGAACTATGGTCCCTCTGGGAGACACATTTGATCTCAGAGGGGGTGGAGGTGTTTAGTGCTTGTCCTGCTCCTTCCCCCCAGCCCAGGTGGTGAGGTAGATGAAGATGGAAGGGCCCCTGGCCCCGTTTTGTTGCTGTTAAATGCCAGATTGGTTGCAAAGAAGTCCTTTAGATCCGGGATCTAATCCTGGACCAGGTGGTCAACCTGGTATGCATCATGGAGACCTGGCTGGACACTGAGTTGGGGCCAATTCTGGTTGACCTTGTTCCAGCTGGGCACTCCATGAAGCATAAACCGCGGCTGGAGGGATGAAGAGGTAGTGTAGCCATTGTTTTTAGGGACACCTGGCCCATATAGAAATATCCCGTGCAGACTCCATCTGGAATAGAGGACCTTCAATTTGTGGTTTATTTGGCCGGAGATAGATTGGGGCTGCTACTTATATACCGTGCACTTTTCTGTACAGCAGCATCTCTACTTGCTCTAGCTGATCTAGTCTCGGAGGTGATATTGCAGTCCCCAAGGCTGCTGGTCTTAGGGGACTTCAATATACATGCTGACACCAGTCTTAAGGGGGCGGAGCAAGAGTTCATAGCCACCATGGTCCTATCTCAGGTGGTATGTGGCCCAACTCATGAGGGGGGGGGATACTCTGGACTTGTCACTCTGCACTGGCCTTGAGGCGGGGGTCTCTTAGTGGGGGATGTGTCAACTATGTCCTTGTCATGGACAGATCATTATTTCCTGCAGACCAGTCTCCCGGTGTATGACTGCCCCCAGCAGGGTGTGGAACCTGTTTGTCTGGTTCATCCCTGGAGACTTATGGAACCTGAGCAGTTCCAGAATGCTCTGGGGGATATATCTTCCAACCTTGATGGTCGATCGCTCGATGACCTCGCTGCTTTCTGGAACAACTTGTTAGCAGAGGCCATAGACTGGACAGCACCCAGGTGTCTGCTCCCTGAGCATAGGCAACACAGGGCTTCATGGTTCACGGAAGACCTACATTGACTGAAGCAGGCGGGGAGATGGTTAGAGCGACAGTGGTGCCGTTCTAATACTGAAGCCGACCGATTGCACCACAGAGCTGCTTTAAAAGCCTATGCTGTGGCCACGTGGGCAGCAAAGAAGAGGTTTTTTGCTACCATCATATCGTCCGCAAAGTCTCATCCAGCTGAGTTTTCTGGGTGGTGAAGGGGCTGGTCTGTCCAGCCTCTCTCCAACTGGAACTGGAGTCTTCCAGTGCTCGATGTGACATGTTTATTGACTATTCTGCAGATAAAAATCACTTGTATCCACCACGATTTCGACGCTGCATTTGATGCAGTGGGTGTGCCCGAGGTTATGGATGCCTCACCTTGTCCAGTTTCATGGGATCAGTTTCAGCAGGTATCGTCCACTGATGTGGTGGGGGTGCTGGGGGCTGTGAGGACCACAACTTGTGAGCCAACCCATTCTGGCTGGTTAAGGCCAGCCGGGAAATGTTGGAGTCATTGCTGGCGGAGGCTGTCAATACCTCCCTTGGGGAGGGCAGTCGCAGGGTGCCTTAAGAAGGCGGTCGTGCAACCTTTGCTCAGGAAACCATCTTTTGACATTGACTCCCTTGCCAGTTATTGCCCAGTCTCTAACCTTCCCTTTTTAGGGAAGGTTACTAACCAGGTGGTGGCCCAGCAGCTCCACGGGCATCTGGACTGCATTAGTTTCCCTGACCCCTCAGAGTCTGGCTTTCGATCAGGTTATGGCCAGGACCCCAATTCTCCCACTGACTTTTAAAAAAAATTCTGCGGGCGTCTGGGAGGCCTAGGGCCCAATTCTGCAACTCACCATGCCAGGCTCCCCAGCCTCCCAGATGCAGCGCAGGGCTGGCTGCCCCTCCCACATAGGCTGCATCAGGTGGGGGAGGGCGCCAGGGCTCATCTTTCCCTCCCCCGACCCCCCTCATAGCCTGGTAAATAAAACAGACCTGCAGCAGTGAATTCCTGGCCCCTCCCAACGGGGGTCTCCTAGAGCGACACAGCCGGATGACATCATCTGGCAGCATCACTCTGGGAGGCCCCGTTGGGAGGGGCCAGGAAGTGGCTAGGAGGAGCTGCATGAGGAGTGCACTGAATGGAGCTGCCGCCACTACAGGTCTGTTTTATTTACCAGGCTTTGAAGGGTTGGGGGAGGAGGTGAGCCCTGGCAGCTCCTCCCATCCGACGTAGCCTGGGGGAGGGGAGGAGAGGGGAAGCGAAGTCTCGAGGCTTTCTTCCTCCCCCTCCCCCCATGGAATCCCCTGCTCCACCTCTCCCCAGCACAGGCTGGAAATTCTGTGCTGGGAGAAGAGGGTAAGGAATTTCCATGGGGGGAGGGGGATTCTGCGGGAAATCTGCAAATCGGGGACCCACATTTGGCTCAGGGCCCTGGTTATGTCACTGAGACTGCACTTGTGGTCTTGGTCAATGTTCTACGCCGTGAGTTGGACTGAGGTTGGTCCACTCTTCTGATTTTGTTAGACCTATCAGAGGCTTTTGACACAGTTGACCTTGAGTTGCTGGTGATCTGCCTGCAGGACCGTGCTGAGGTGGGCGGAATTGTTCTTGAATGGGTCTGCTCATTTTTTGCTGGTAGACCCCAGACTGCGATACTGGGCGATTTTTCATCATCCCTTGGGGATCTCACGTGTGGAGAACCGCAGGGTTCTATTCGGTCCCCTCTCCTGTTCAACGTATACATGCAGCCTTTGGGTGAGATTGTGAGAGGGTTTGAGGTGTGGTGTCATCGGTATGCTGATGACATCAGTATGCTGATGATTTATTTATTAAATAAATAACTTTTCTGACGACACCCAGCTTTACCTCTCGTGTTCATTTGACCCAGGCCCTGCAGTCTCGGTGTTTGCTCAGTATCCGGCTGCAGTGAGCGATTGGATGAAGGTGAGCCGTCTGAAGCTGAATCTCGATAAAACGGAGGTGATGTTGGTGGGGAAGGGCAAGGGGGTAGAGGACCCCATTATTGATGGGGTACGTCCCTCAGGTTCAGAGTCTGGGTGTACTCCTCGATTCATAGCTCCATCTGGATGCCCAGGTGGTGGCTGTGGCAAGGAGTGCCTTTTGTAAATTATATCTGGTTTGTCGTCTTCAACCTTATATCTCAGGCGGCAATCTTGTCACCATCATCCATGCATTTATCACCTCAAGATTGGACTACTGCAACACACTCTGCAACACACTCTACATGGGGCTACCCTTGGTGACGACCTGGAGAATGCGGCTAGTGCAGAATGCGGCGGACCGCCTCCTGGTGGGGGTGGGCCGCTGGGAGCACATAACACCAGTGCTCCACTCTCTGCACTGGTTGCAGAGTCATCCATACCTGATTCAAGGTGTTGGTTATTACCTTTAAAGCCCTATACAGTCTAAGCCCCGCTTACCTACTGGATAGTCTCATCCCTCATGTCCTGGATCAGCCTCTGAGGTTGGCCAGGAGTGCCCTCTTGGAGGTTCCCTGGGTGGCGACATCTGAGGGGGTGTTCTTGGTGGCCACGCCAAGGCTGTGGAACTCTCTCCCGGCAGAGATACACCTCTCTCCGTATCTCCCTTCCTTCCACAAATGATGTAAAACCTGGCTGTTTGGCCAGGTGTTTGGCGAGGGGGATGGGTAGTGGGTGGGGAGGTTGATGGGGGGGGGGGGCAGAGTACTTTATGCAGGCCTCAGAAATGTAGCTTATATATTTTGATATTTTATATTTTTGTATCTATGTTTTATTATTGATTGTTCGCCACCTCGAGCTGCCATTGGGCAGGAGGGGGCGGGGTAAAAACTCTGAAAACAAACAAACAAATAAATACAAGAGTGGAAATATCACCTCAGAGAAGAGGGCAAAAGCTGAAATATTATTTTGACTAAAAGTGAAAACAATATTTGACTTCTTCATCTGACTATTATATTTGACTACTTGGTTGATCTGAAAGGCCCTTAAATCAGACCACATGTTTATTAATGATTACTACTAATATTAATACAGTATGCAAGGAAGGTCTTTTCACTTTACAGACCTAAGAAACATGCCCTGCCTTGAAAAGCTTGCAATATAATCTGAAACACGGACGAAGTGGGGTAAGGGATTTACAGAAACCCAGCCCTGTTTAAAAGTGCAAAATGGTAATTATGATGAAAGGATGCCCACTTACATCCTCAAATTCCCTATTTTTATATCTTCTACCTATATTTCTTCCCTATTTTAAAACGGATCACCACCTACCACCTACTTAATTTTAGGAATTTAGCCTTAGTCCTTTATGAAGAATAGGTACCGTGTTAGCTTAACTAGTTTCTGTTCACAGAGACTTACATACAAGTTCATCCAGCTCTCCTACCCATTAAAATGTACACGTATTCAGCTACCTACAGTCTCCTTTCTGCTCCCTTCTCCCCCTGCCCATTCCTATGTATTCTTTTTAGCTTGTTCCTACGTTAATTAGTTTAAAAGAAATCCCAACTCCATGAATGTATCCCTGACCCTCCCTATGTTCCCCTCTCCCTTGTGTCTCCTAAGATTGTAAACCCCCTTGGGACAGAGAACTGTATCTAATTAATGATTGTACAGCACCAGGTTCTTTGCTGATGCAATATAAATAATAATAATACTTTAATCCTCTCATTTTTCTTCTGATTAAACAACTTATACCCCCACTGCTGTTCCTGCATAGGATGTTAATCACTGATAGGAAACCGGAACATTAACCTTTCACCTTCTGCACAGATTCTTAGTGCACCTCCACTACACATCCCCCTTCTTTCATTCTCTGCACTCCTGTTCTCATTCCGGGTGCATGTACATGCAGGAATACAGTGTATTTTGGCCAATCTCACATCCTTCCCTCCTGCCTCTCTTGAGGAAATCTCCGCTCTGCTCTCTTCATCCAACCCCTCCACCTGCCCCCTTGACCCAATCCCCTCCCGCCTCCTGACCTCTATTGCTCCCACTGTCACCCCCCCACTTCTACATGTCATCAATCTCTCCCTTTCCACAG
>QEPC01007559.1:14558213-14578983 GCA_003113815.1 Sphenodon punctatus | reverse complement strand
CCCACCAGCTATACCTACCCCCGCCCCAGCTACCATGTCCCTGAACCAGAGTCACCCTCCCCCGTAACATCGCTCTGACGGCTGTATTTATTTTTACTTTGTTTTTCTTACTTTGCTAATACACTTTATAGTCTCTCAGCTGTCATTTACACTGAAGATATTTATACAACACTGTATATATAACACGCAAGGAGAGCTACAATAAGTGTGCACAACTTCACAATTTCTTCTATTCTCTTCAACGTGTCATTTTTGCAATGAGAACTTTTTATTAACAGCACCATTCTCTACACAAAACTATCAGTGATTCCTTCACCCAAAATTTTAACTGTCTATAACATTTACTTTTTGTTAAGATCCCTAACTATTAACTAAAGAATAATAGCCTGCAAAAGATTTTAGTCATAATCCCAGAAGTGAAGTGACTGAAAGCTCCCACAACCATGGCAAATATCAGTCTATGAGGGGAAATTATTTTTATATACATTTATTTTAGCTTTATTTTTTATAAAAAAAAAAAGTGTACTATTTTTTATTATAATCTAACCTATCTAAACCGATAACCTAATTAACCTATTTACCTAATCTAACCTATCTTAACCTCTTGTTTTTTTAAAATACCTTAACCTATAACTTACTTACCCATCTTAATCTAGAACCTATTTCAGCAACACAAATGCCCACCGTCTGAATCCTGAATGTCCAATGCCAACTCCAAAAAATAATTCTAAACTTAAGCAAGCCTTTTAGTTTCTCTGTAAAAGACTTCTCTTGCACATGGAGACTATGAGGCTGAATTAGCATGGCTGACTGAATTGGGGATGCGTTAAGTTTAAAAGAAGATATCTTGGGCTGACTAGTTTGGAAACAGGGTTGAATTCAGAGTGCAGGAGCATTTGCCAGAAGAGAGGGTCCTTGCAGGTACTTATGACAGGCTTTGTAAAATAATTTGGCAGAGTAAAATAGAACTGGAAGCATGTTGTGATTGGAAAAGAGAGGCACCCCTTCGTCTCTGCCCCCTCCAAACAAAACAAAGCAATCTCACAACCTCCTTTTCACAGTCAAATATAATGTAAAGCATCACTACTTCTGTGCAGCAGAAGGGAATACTGTATATTTCCATTTTATAGCAGTTAATAGATTCATCTAGAAAACCATAAAAAGTCTGCATTTCTGACAAGTGAAGATCAGCAGGATTATTTCCCACCATTGAATTCAAAGGAAGTTTTGCTATTGACGTCAATGCATCCTTAGCTTTGGTTCTTATCAGGCAGTAGAAGGTAGCTGTAAATACAAGAGAGGGTCCCTGGTTCAGCAAAGATTAAGACACACCATATCTGCAACATATTAGGAAGCTTCCTTTCCCCAGGATATGAACACTTTACAAGATATACAGAGATGCGCCCCTCACCACTGAAAATACTGAAGCAGAAACTAGTTACCTGCTGTCTGTAAACAAACTGGCTGTTCCCACTGTTCTGCATACTCCCTGTCCCGGTATCATAACTCCTCCCCACAGCATTTGAGTTCAGATTCAAGAGATGTCTCCAAGGTTGCTTTCTGCAAGATTTTACTCCACAGCTCTCTTTCCAAGCCTGTCTGGGACATTTCAGGACTGTCCTCCCTGTTTTAAAATCACCTCGATTTTAAAACAAGTAGAGTGTTAGTGATTTTATTTATTTATTGAATTTATAGCCCACCCCTCCTGAATCCAGCTCGGGGCGGCTTCCAACAATAAAATACAATTTAAAACAATCCAAACACCACTTAAAAATACCATATAAACATTTAAACAACATATAAAACAGGGCCAGGGATATAAATTTTAACAGAGGATGCAACTTTCCTTTATTACAGAACTGCTCCCACTGCTCTATAATATACACTGCTCTATAATATTACAAAACGTTAAACATGCACACTATACACAATGGATTTTGGCTGATCTCTCTGGTCATTCTGATTGTGAGGTCTGCGAGCTTCCACCTGACTAGCCTTTGTCCTATTTGATTTCTTTTCTGATTAGTAGTGTATAATGGACGACCCTAAATTGTTGCAGGAGCAGACCCACAGGAGGTCTGAGGTAAGACTTTGCAGGGATGCAGCTCCTGGGGCAGACATCTGGTCTTCTAAGCCAGAGAGGGGCAGACATCTGGTCTTCTAAGAGGTCAAATGGCTAAGGAGCCTGTTGAGGAACAGCTGACTGGCTCAGCTTGGAATTACTAGCCAGAACAGGACAGTAGCCAGAGTATAAAAGCTGAGCAGGTCGGAGCCAGTGATGCAAGTTTGCCAGGGAAAGGACTCAAGCAAAGGCTGTCTGATCAGGTGGGAGTCCTGAGTCACCAGGGTTGGCTGACTAGTGGCAGGGCAGGGCACACAGTGACTTAGAGGAGAGTCGAGTCTGGATGTGCCACACCAAAAGCCCAAAAAGGGCAGCCAGGTGAAGGGCTTGTCAAACGGCCCAGAAAAGGGGTTTGTAAGTTCTATGTTATCAGGGGTGGAGTGTCGCCAGATGGGTTCTGAGCTGGGAAGATGCTGAGAGCAAGGGAGGCTACGGAAAGGGTCTGGGATACATTGGTACTAAAGGAGTTAATGGGTGTATTCAAAAGGCCTGGTGAAGGAACTGTAAATAAAGCTGCACTTGATAACGAAGAATCCAAGCAGCATGGCTGTTTGGGGATTAGCTCCTGCAACAGCTTAGGGCAGGCAACCTGTTTTTCTGAAGTCTACATAATCTTCTGAACTCCCCGAGACCCATTCTCTTGTGGCTCTAACACCTCCCTAGTTTGGTTGTGCTTCTAGCATGCAAGGCAGTGTGGTATAATATCGGCTCGACAAATAATCCAGCAAAGAGAAGGTGTGAACAGCACACAGCTATTCTTCCCTCTCTGCAAGAAATCATTTGTCGATGCTGGAGAGATTGCTGGCCTAGTTCTTATAAGAAATTTGACCGAGAAGGCACTAATTGTCCAAATGCAGTTACATTTGAATGTAAGTAACATTGTAGCCCACTCTGGGTTCAAGCCTGTCTCCGATACTGTTTAATGCATATGGGAAAAGTCTTGGCAAGAGATTTTCTAAGGATGAGGTAGTAAAACAATATACAAGCACACGTCATTTACCCCTTGATTGTGCCAACTGAACATGTTCTGGACAATACTGCAACTTTTGGGCACTCACATTTTGCAGTTGAATGCAGACTGTAAATAACCTATGGCTGTTTATTATTACAGCACGTTGACTTTCAATTAACAGTGCCTTTTAAAAATCTCTTAAATTTATCTTTGGAACTATTTTGTCTCCATCTCTTGCATTTGGGACCAACACAGCAAACACCCTCTCTCTAGACTACATTTGGGAAGTGTTTGTTGAACCCTAGTCTGGCTGTGGGAAGGAAAAATGGCAGGTGAACATAGCCTCATACCATTCAAGTTTCTCATCAATGAATTCAAATTTGCATGGGGATTTTTTCTCTCAGGGTCTGCATGTGCAAAGCACAGTGCTGCCAGAGAGCAAAAGACTTGCAAAGAGACTTCAAAGAGCTAAATGATGGCAACAATTGCTGCAGATTCACACAACAGAGCCTGTCCTACTAGGAACGTCTAAAAGGTGGGGACATTATTACATTGGGGACATTATTGCACTTCACCTCCCTCATTTGCAGGAATCCCAGTATCAGGGGCAATTCAAAGACACAAAGCAGAACAGAACAGCAGGGCAAACTGGCCAAACAAAAGACAACTGACCCAGAGCAAGCAACCTTGATCTGTTTTCATCTATGCAAGCAGCCAGCCCCTTTTTGAAGAATCCGAAATCCCTAACTCTTAGCAGCTTCTTGTCCTGAATGTTTCCAATGACAAGACACTTCTGGAAAGGAAGGCTATTGTGGCTGCACTGCATTCAGACATGTCTATATCAGCGTTTGCTAGCACTCTTAAGGGAAGAAATCACCCAACAAAGGTTTGGAGCCCAGGAATGCTAACGCACTGGGAGACAACCCTTCAGACAAGATGCGATTTTCTCTCTTCCAGGTTTTGTGGACATTGCCATATTACACATTTTATGGATTTTATTTTACGTATATCTTATGTTGTTACCTGCCCGGAGCCTTTAAGGAAGGGCAGGCTAGAAACTGAAATAAATAAAACAGATTAATAATCTTGGACATCATGCTGAAAGGGTGGTGGAGCAGACCAAATATGTTTTAACCTGTTGAACTACATTTATTAGTAAGAAGAGATGACAGAAGTTTAATGAAGCACTGTACAAATTACTCCGAAAGATTCTGACCCTCAAAGATCTATGCTGGATCAAGCACCCATTCACTATAGCACTCTGAGGATTGGGGGCTGAGAGGGTAACTTGCCCTAGCACCAAGGTCTGGTATAAGGCTTACATTCAACTTAACATTTTAAAACAGGATTTTAATAGCATTGTTCTGGCCCTTGCTTGGAATTTAAAATCAATGAAATGGGAGCAAACAGAGTTAGAGAAGAGTTTTGGAGATGATGAGATATTACACACTTCTCGGTCGGGGTTCCCCAAGGCTCCATCCTTGGCCCTCTCCTCTTCTCTATCTACACCCAATCACTAGGCAAACTCATTGCCTCCCACGGCTTCCAATACCACCTATACGCTGATGACACTCAACTCTCTCTCTCCACTCTTACCCTCTGCCCCTCCATTCAAGCTCGTCTCACCAACTGTCTCTCCGATATCTCCGCCTGGATGTCTCAACGCCAACTCAAACTGAACATGGCAAAAACTGAACTCCTGATCTTCCCTTCCAATCCTTCCTCTCCCTCTTCCCTGTCAATTACCATTGATGGGGTCTCTATCCTCCCTGTCCCCCAAGCTCGCAGCTTGGGCTTCATCTTCAACTTGCACCTTACCTTCAAACCCTACACTGACTCCGTTGCCAAATTCTGCCGCTTCTCCCTCCACAACATTTCCAAGATCCACCCTTTTCTGTCCGTCTCCTCTGACAAAACTCTCATCCACACCCTAGTCATCTCACACCTTGACTACTGTAACCTCCTCCTCGCTGGCCTTCCCCGCTCCCACCTCTCTTCCCTCATCTCTGTTCAAAATTCTGCTGCCAGGATCATCCACCTAGCCCGTCACTTTGACCACGTGCAGCCTCTCCTCTCCTCTCTCCACTGGCTCCCTCTTCCTGAGCGTATTCTGCACAAGCTGCTCGTCTTCACCTACAAAGCCCTTCACAACCTCGCTCCCCCCTACCTCTCTGCCCTGATCTCCCTCTGAACCCCTGCTCGAGCACTTCGCTCCTCTTCCATCCCCTCCCTCACCCTCCCACGCCTCCCCTGCTCCTCCAACCACCTTTGTCCCTTCTCCCTCGCTGCCCCGCACGCCTGGAACTCCCTCCCTGCCCTCGTCCACTTTGCCCCCTCCCTTTCTACCTTCAAACCCCTCCTCAAAACCCACCTCTTCTGCTCTGCCCTTCCTAACTCCTGCTAAGGATCCCCACCCAGGTTTATTCCCCACCTGTTATCTGCAAACTCCCAACTTACTGAAACCAAGCTAAGAACGTACCTCAGCTCTTGCATCCTCGTGAACGTTGCATCCCTTGTCTCTCCCTCTGTTCCCCCTTCCTTGTCTCCCCTCCCCTGTCTTCTTTAGATTGTGAGCTCTTGGGCAGGGACCGTGCCTATCCTGTTCTCTGTAAAGCACCAGGTACATGGCTGGCGCTGTATAAATGCTTATAATAATAATACGTGAATGCTCAAGGGGCACTGGTAAACATCCCGAAATCTGGCAGTACCAAAGCTAAAAATGCATGACTCTTGCACAATACAACCTCAGTTAATACTTTCTCTCAAATACTTCATTCTAAGTTAATAAATAATAACAATAATAATTATAATAATTTTTATAGCCCCCCCAAACTGGTGATCAGAATGATTCACAAGCCATAATACACAATAAAAGTATAAATTCACTTAAAAACAATGTAAAAGTGAAGGTAAAGAGGGAGGACAAATACATTAAGAGGAACTCGCAGTGGATCCTGAAGTTTAGTGTAATTGTTACAGTGGGGCGGAGAAGTTTGGAGGAGTAAAAAGAGTAATCAGTTATGGTAATAAATAAAATAGATATGTTGTGTGAATGGTGATGTAACGTTATGCAATATAGATAAGCGAGTGTAGATAATTTCCATGCTTTTTGGCGTTTAAGTGCTATTGTAATGTATGTTGTGAAATGTTTTTTTAATTGTAATCGAAATTAATTTTCATGGTTTTTTGGAGCTTAAGTTAGGTGAAAATGTATTTCGTGAATTTTTTTTGAAGAGGAAAGGTTTTTGTTTTGGAAATGGTCCTGCCTTTAACGTTTTTTGAAACCGCTAGGTTTTTTGTTGGGTAACTACTTTGGGATAAATCTTTCATGATAGCAGGGATACTTTTCACATGACAACAAAAGATGGAAAGAGACAAGGCAGACTCAAGATACCATGTATGTCAGAGGTGGGAAACTCTGGCCCATGGGCCAAATCCAGCCCATAACTGGCTATTATTATTATTATTTTTAAAATGTATTTGGCCCCTTTACAATTCCTGAATCTGGCTGGTGGAGTCAGTCCCATCCCTCATGCACTGAAATGCTTAATAGAAATGAGGGAATGCACTCAAGGAGAGGGGATGAATCCATGGCATAGATCCATGATCTGGACTCTCCCCATCTTCCCTTACATCCTGAGCACACCCGTTAAGCATCCCCAACTTCCAACCAGCCTATGGAGCTTGTGCTAATTTTCCAAGTGGCCTGCAGGAGGGAAAAGATTTCCCATCCTTGGTATATGTGTGTGGCGGGGGGGAGAGGGGAGGGGAGGGGGGGGCTTCCCTCCAAAATGATGAGGTTGCTGACTTAAATTTTGTCAATCTTCATAATAATGTTCTAAATGTATATAATACATGGCTCATAATGAATTCATGTACTATTCATAGATCTCCTTATTCTAAGTTGAACGATGTTCAATCTTAATTTAAAATGTTAAACATTAGGTAGTGGAAATTAAAAAGGCACTAAGTCAATTTTACAGGCTCCATCTTTCACAGCTATGCATTTCTGTAAAGTAAAATCCATCACAACATTCTAATGCAAAGCCAAATACCACAGAGAAAAGATCCTCTTACCTTGCCACAGTGAAATTGTCTGGGGGCAAAAGCCGAGCGAGTTGGATAAAGATGTGATTGAGAGAGTTGCAGAATCCACACCACTGTGCATAATAGAGCAGCAAGACATCCTACAGGGAGGTGGGTAGAAAAGCGAAGTTAGCTCCCAGAGGTTGTTTTCAGCAGGATAGACTTAGCCATCACAACGTTACGGCATTTAAGCTCTTTAAAGGCAGCAGAGAAATATCATTTTACCTTTTTACACATCTATCCACCAGTTATTGGTGCCCCACCTCAATAAAGGTGAAAGCTTTTTTAAGTGCCTATGGTGTGTGTGTGTGTATATATATATATTTATTTATTTATTTAGTCAGTCAAGAAGAGGGAGTCTGCACCAGATTCAGCGCCTCCTCTGAAGTGCATGGCATAGGGTCATGTTGAGGGTGCTCCCAGGGAAAAAGAAGCCTAGCTGGGCATTCTTTCGTCTTGGCTATTCCTGGCTACCTAATTAGCCGCAGCCAGCCTTCTTGGTTTTCTTTTCTGCAGCAGGATCTGAACCAGCCCCAAAGGGGCCACAAAACCATCCTTGCCCCATTTGGTTGACCCTATACCATGGTTGCTTTCAGCAGATGAACTGGACTCAGTGGCAAAAGTGGAATAAGCCATATGCTTCTTGACTTGAACTGACTGCAACATCAGCCTGTTATTCTGGAGCACCAACTAAATATGTACTCGCTGTGTTCACTGTGTTAGGGATTAATCGTTTCCTTATGTTCAGCAAAAACAAAAAACTGATGAAACTAAAGGAATTTCTCCTAAATGCAAAGATAACACCAGACTCCCACAAAGCCCTCACGATTGTTCAACACCCTTCTTTACCCTTTCAGCTAACTGGAGGTTTACGCAGCTCTCCACAGGCAGCACAATCATCATCTATTTCTCTGGAGACCGCACTGCAACAAGTCTGTGAATGGGCTGTATGTTGCAACTGGAAAAGCTTCAGTGTGGCCCATTATTCTCAAAACAAGGCTTCTCCTGCCCCTATGGATATCTTTACAAACCAAAAATAGGACGGACTGTCTTCAACTTTAGCAGAAATATGCTCAAAAAAGCCAGGCAGCCACAAAAGGTGGATCCAAGTGATTTGTACACTCTTTCATTATTGGGACTGGCTGAGGCTGAGCCAGAGGATAATAATGCATAGGTAGTATTTGCTACTGTACATTCAGCCCAGGGCCATAAGATATTCCAGCAGCCAGCAACTACTGAAATGGAGGAACACCTCTGTTGCATCTCTCTCCCTGATATTACCCCTGTGCCAGGAGAAAGTGGATTAAAACAACTTCCCCAATCCAACATTATTCAGGTTGGGGAATTGTCAGGTAACGTAGCTCTAAAGGGGCTCACCGGCACCAAAACAGATGCAGGAATCAGGTTCTCAAAATCTGGGGTACTTTTACGGAAATTACAACGTTAGGATTCCAGTTTCCCTTCTGTACACAAAACATAACCCTATGTGACCTAGCATAACTGCATAGGTGTGAAGAGAGCCTCATTAGCTTCCAATATTGGGAAGTCAGAGAGCATGTTCTTGAAAGTTTGAGTAATGCAATATGTAAACGTTACCTTTTCACTCAAAAACACCACATTGTGGAAGGTACTGGTAGTCACTTCTGTGATTAAGTGTTGCATGGGAACATGAACTGAAGTGTCACCAACAAGATGCCTTTTCAAGGGACTGTATACAACACTGAAGTTTTGGATAAAGGTCTCTAAAATGAAGGATGACATTAAGAAGGTTATTTTGGCTTCCTTTATGTATGTCTGGGCTGTTTAGTGTTTACCTTAGGTCAAGATTCAGAGGACAAGCTGGTATGCAAGCAGCTGAAGTTCCAGTCTCATTTACAGCCCTACATTTAATTTTGGTAGTTCTATTTCAGTTTCTGAAGCCAAAAGACAGGAAAACGAAGACTTTCTTGATCATCTCTTGTCTTGACTACTTGCAACAAAATCCAAACCCTGGCTATGTTCTCATTTACAAATGCAATTTTAGAAGCCACCAGTTTTTCCAGTCCAGAAAGTGAAAAAATTATAGGTTGAGCCCTACCTAAAAAAAGAAAAAGAATAAATATTTTGTGTCTTAAGCCGTTGAAGTACACGGCAGTAATTTGTTCAAGCTCTTCCTTGCAATCATGAGAACTAGACACTGTTTTTAAAATGAAAGCCAAGATCCTTATGATGCAAGTAGCTAGAGCATTAAAAAAAATAAAAATCCTAAAATCATCTGGGTAACCTTGAATCAAGAGGTCATATCTGGACTGTACACTAAATAAGTGAAACACAGATTTTTTTGAAATCACTAAGCTACTTTCAAAATAGCTACATGGTCAGAAAAACAAAGCTAACACAGTTTGATTAAACTAATCTCCGATATCTTGAAAAATTCATTTGAACAAAATGATATGGTAAAGAAAATGGTAAATGATTCACCAGTAACTTTTAACATGGCCATTTCCATTTAAATTGCTTAAGCATAGTGCCTTGCACACTTTTGTCTGTGTTATCCCATTTTGGTGTTTTAAATCTAACCCCATGACCCCAAATAGCAACAAAGTAATACAAAATATATGAAATTTCTGAGGTTAATTCAGAGCATAGGTCAATTTGTAGAATAGTCTAAGAAGTTCTGCTACATCCAGAGCACACTCTCCTAGAGGGAAAGCCTACCCAATGGAGCTGCATAACACCTGGTGCACACTCTGGCCATAGTCACCCATTTTGATGACCCAACAGAATTGCTGAATACTTTACCTAAAGTAGATTTTATAAGAGCTTGATTCTGGTCCATGATATAGTGTGCCTCATCCTGGAGGTCAACAATGGCCGCAAACTCCTTAGTATGAATGGCTTGTGATGCTCCTAATCGTTCTGCATAAATCCAAGAGAGATTTGAATCCAGTAGATAAAGATTTAAGGTCTTGTTGGTCCTACAGCTCAGACCAGTAATGTTAGTGCCACCGATATGACTGCCTGGAATAAGACAATTCCTATCCTCAATATGAGGAATAGAATGGGTATCAACCTTACATTTCTTCGCATGGGAAGAAAATGCAGCTTTAGGGGTCTGAAAAAATGTCTTTTCAGAACTAATAAAACTCATCAGACCCCGGTTTATCGTCCTGCAACATGCAGTGTAGTAGCTAAACGGACTGTAGTAACTTAGAAAGTTGCTGCATTCTATGGTATTTGATACAACTTGGAAAAAGGTATGTTCCTTGAGGTAGAAAGAGTCCAAAGCTGCTTCTATCTCCAAAAAGTTACACTGTGGCAGGTTGACTTTGCTTTGTTTGACGCCAACTGTCTGGTTGACGCACAGTTCACACACATTGTGAGTCCTAGAGATTGAATACCACTGAGGAAGCACCACTGTATTACAGCATGGGTATTTGGTTATGGAGAACGTTTCTGCCAACGGGGTGTGGACATCTGGCATGCGGGACTCCAAAGGTGATGAATCTGTCTCTTTCAAGTGTGGAACAGCAGGTTCAGTTGCCTGATTTTTATTACAGCGGTTGTATTCCAAGGCCACTTTGGTAATCTATAGAAAAAGCACAAATAAAACATCTTCATTTTATTGATAGACACATCTATACTAATCTTATTAGAAAACCTAATGTACACAATTCTGTATGTACTGTCCTGGAACTTCAGAAACATAAGGGCCTTCAATGTTGGTTGCCTACAAAAGCCACATGATACCCTATTGTTGTATCATGTATTTCAAAACAAAAACCTCTCCAAATACATTTTGTGTTTATAACAAGTGATAAGCTGCCCTTTACTGGTACTGAGCTCACTGGACTCAGATCTTCACTTAGTACACACTCAGCTCAAAACCACCTTCAGGCAACATTTCATATGCTTTGTCAGCCCTATATTGTTATGCTTAATGTGGTCATCTGCCACATTACCCAATACAGGTTTTCCCAAAATTGTAACTATTCTCTAAAATGAGAGAAATTAAATACAACCAAAACATATAATGCACAAACGCATCTAAACTTCTATCCTGTTTATAAGAACAAGTAGCTCCATACAACAAGGCTAGAAGCTTGTTTTCCTAATGGAGGACAATGCTCACTGTAAATCAGTGTGATTTTTAAAGCTACAAACGGGGGCATAACTCCTCTCCAGATGCACCTACTGTTATCATAGTTACGCTCTCTATATAACTCTGGGCCTTCTGCTCCTCTAACAAATAGTGTTCAAATTGTCCTGTGAGATCCAAAGTGATGTATGCACAAAAATACAGAGTGCTTCCTTAACTCGCTTTCTATAGTAAATGGGAGGGAAAATATATTACCAGTCTGTGACCCCATCCACAGATGGTGTGACTCCAACTGGGATCCAGAGCCCCCATCTACTGAAATAGTTTTACTCTAGGCTGGCATCTTCCAAACTGAATTTTGCATGTTTGGCCAGTAAATTAATAAAGATTTCAATATTTCCTGTTAACTGGAGCTATACCACAAAGGAAACTGTTCATATATACATTTACTATTATATTCAGAAAAAACTACAAACTTTCTGCAATTAGATTGTAGAAGAAAGTTCATA
This sequence comes from Sphenodon punctatus, assembly GCA_003113815.1. NCBI lineage: Eukaryota > Metazoa > Chordata > Lepidosauria > Sphenodontia > Sphenodontidae > Sphenodon > Sphenodon punctatus. The sequence continues at coordinate 14,567,236 of QEPC01007559.1, read as the reverse complement.
GTCAACATTTATCTTGAGAATTTGCAATATTAAAATTTCTTACAATAAAAACTCTTGGGTCCAAGTAAGAATCTAGTGTACGGCAAACCCAAAACACCTGCAATAAGTGCTGGTTTCCACTATTTTATATTAACCCTCAAATCCTTTATGTTCCCAAAATGTGTTTAAAATATTCTAAAAATTTCTAATCTGTTTATTGTAGCAGCTGATACAGCTGCCAACAAAAGATTTCACACGTATGAGCTTATGGATTGGCTTGAAACTTTAGTGTCAAATCTTTTGAGTTTCTCTCTGTTGTGCTGTAAAGAACATTCAGAACGGTATAAGTTTTATTTATTTATTTAAAATGTATATTCTACCCTATCCCATAGGGTCTGGGCCAGTTACAACATAGAAAATATATATGAGAAAAATATGCATAAATAAAACCATGTAAAATCCCTGCCCCAAAGCTCTGTCTGAAAATGCTCAGACTCAGGCTTTGGCTATAACTGTAGTGATACTTACAGCAAGAGACAGAACTTTAGTTTACAGGCACTAGAATGATGGTGTAACAGGTTCTGTGGAACCTGGGGGTAAGTCTTCTCACGATCCACACCCCAAAGACCCAGACCCACATGGAATCTTCAATGAAGTCCTCTTTATTCACAGTGTTCATTCCATCCAGGTATATACACACAGTCCATCCAGTATTGCGTTCAGGCTACTGGCCCAGTTGCCTCCTGTAACCCTCAAGTAGTGCAGAAACTCAGTCCTCGGTCTCGGTTTTTTGAGTTCTGAACTTTCAAGGAATATCCCCCGAAACTTTGGAACTCAGAAAATGCTAGGCCGAGTACAGGGAACAGGGCTGGAGGTCAGTGCTAGGCCCCTGCTCCCTCTTCCCTGGCCCCCGCTGGCCAGGGAGAGAATAAGCCAACAGGGGCCAGGAAACTGGGGGGCCTATCAGGGGCTCAGGGTAGTCACCCCCTGGAGGGCTCCAGTGACACAGCATGCTGACGCTGCCAGCGCCATCTTGGAAAGGTCTGAGAATGCTCGGAAGGGACCATTTGGCCTTTCTGAGCATGCCCAACTTTTTTTTTTTCTTTCCAAATTTACCTGGTCCAGAGGAAGCCATGCGTTGCCAGAGCCCCTCAGAAAGGTAAGTACTTCACCCTCAGCCCGTTAGGCCCTTACCCCCTCTTCCCTGGCCCATTCCATCCCCACCCCCAGCTCCCTCTGACCCCCTCCTCGGCCCTGCCCTCAGAAACTACTCGTAATTATTCGCCGAGGGTCCTCAGAAATCGGGCAAATACTCATGAGCAGTTTTTTCACTACTTGATTCAGTCCTACCCTCAAGTAGAGCCTTTTCCCAGGCCCTGCTGGCCAGGCACAGTCCCTCCTGCAGCCAGCTAGTGAGGCAGAGCTCCCCTGGCTCCTGTCCGCCCACCCCACACATAGTCCCTATTTACTTTCTTTTCCTCAGGTCTCCCCAGCCAGGCGCAGTCCCTCCAGCAGCCAAGTAGCCAGGTCCTCTCTCTGTAAAAGCAGAGTCCTCCCTGGGCTGGCTCCTGCCTCTCTGGTTGTCTCCCCAACTGAACTTCCAGGCTCCTTTTTAGGGTTTCAGTTGGCCTGGCCATGCCTAGGGCCAGCTGTCATGGATTTCAGGCACTGTCCCTTACTATACCAGCATCTGCCACCTTCTTAGCACCTGCTCTTCAGCCAGTGATACCCTCTCAAAGGCCCAGGCAGACCCACACAGCCTGTCCCTGTTACATATGGCCTTGATATAATAGGTTTACATCTAGCTCGTTATTTGTATGTCTAACAGAAAGTCCAGCAAAGAGAGGTAGCTCTATAAAAGTCACTTGTCTGAGGTGCACTCAAATGATAGGATGATGTAACAAGAGGAAACCTGAGCTACAGACTTTTAAAGCTTGTTTTTCCGAATGGAAAAGTGAGAGAACACACGTTCATTTTTACTGGCCTCCCATTTGCTCCAACAGGGCACCTGAAGCTTTTGTTCCATCTCTAATCAAAGAAAAGCACAAAAGGCATGTGTGTATGTGCAGTTAAAAGATAGCAAATCAATGGTGTTTGGAACAGTACTCTGAAGTACAATACACTCTGAGTGAAAACAAATGAGTTGGCGACTAGGTGACTCCTCGGCCCCGGATCAGCTTGCAGTGCAGAACAAACGTGCAGGCAAACCTAGGTGGGCGGAGACCTGAAGAGACCAACTTTGGTCAGATGGCTATGGGGCCCTCTCCTGATGCTGTGGGGTTCCGCCGTGCACTCCTGATGTTGTTCCTGGGGTGGCGGTGCTAGTAGATGGCTGTGAACATGGTAATCGACATGCACCACATATACCGTGCATACCGTGGGAGAGCTGCCATAGCCCCACCACTGCCGCCTTCACCGGGTGTACTGACCTACTATTCTGGACTGTCAATCCTCCTGCTCCATGGTCCCCCCCCTTTGGGTGGTGCTATCTCTCGCTGCATTGTGTGACGAATGTTGAGCATGAGCTGCTGTACAGAATGGGGATGCCCAACATGATCTTGCCTTTGCTGTCCATTCCCTTTAAGGGTGACGGGCCCATCTTGTGGGGAAGGCATTGGGACATGGCTGCTATACTGACCGCTCTGGGCTCTTTGCCCACAGCTCTCTGGTCTTTGGGAACTTCACCCCGTGGCAGAGCTGGGTGGGGCCTAACAGACTGGACAGCGCATGTTAGTACAGTTTAGCCCAGGTGGACAGGCTAAGTTGCTGAGCTACTCCAGTCGACGTGTCCCGCAGCAGTTGCCCGCCCACCTAAGGGTTGGCATAGGCGAACGTCTAGTGGAGACTGAGCAAATAGAGTAGGTGAGTCCTGGCTAATGCAGGCTACTGTCTCATTTGTGTTCACCCACTGAAGAACTCTTGCCAGAATTCTATGGAAAGTCACAAATGTCTATTCTGTCACTTACGGATTCACTAGAATGAGGAAACTACTCCTCAAGCTATAACCCTCAAAATTCTACCTTTGAACAGTCCCATTGATCTCAGCCTAAGTCCTGAAAATGTCTCTTTAGGAATGGCTCACCTCCTTATCTAGAGGTCTTTAAAGCTAGTTTCAGAAATACATTTCACAAAGACTCGCTCGTCTGCAGTGAATGTTGTTTCACGCAGAAGTAACAGAGTATTTGGTATTTCTGAAGATCTAAGGAATGTTCTGTAACAGCACGTTCTCTTTGCAGAATTACAACACCCCACCCTCCGCTTTTCTACAGGGAAGGCCGACAGCATAACCAGGTAACTAACCAGGCCAATCATTAGTAGAAATTTTAAAATATGTAATTTTTACTGTTCTTACATAATTGGGAAACTCTGTCCCATTGTTACCACTGCTTCTTTCAAAGGCAGCCTGTAACAATAGACAGCTGTGAAAACAGTTACAAGCATAAACACTGCTGTTATTTTCTTTCTTCTTAAGAAAATACAAGTTACAAAAGCAGAAAGAAAATGAAACAACAGTACAATATACAGTTCAAATGTTCATTGTAATGTTACATGAAGAAATTTTCTATTATATTCAAAAAGAAAAATTAAAATACAATAGATCAGTTGGTTGTGGACAGAGTTGACATTGTTCATGCTACCTGGTTACTGGGATGCCTTTGAAAGCAATGGAAATATTAACAAGAAAGAGGAGCCATATAGGGAAGATTGTCATAGACGCAAAGCAGTTACAAAAGGCCTCTTGGAGTATCAGCAGGACTGGAAACACAGAGCCCCAGTGGGAGAGGAGTATTTAGAAGGGAAGGAAATCAGGCCAGGAGATAGGAGAAGAAAACAATCCAGTCAGGGAGGACAGATGAAATGAAAATGGAACAGGGATGTGATTATTTTTTCCCTTCAGTACTGCATAAAGCATCAGATAAAAATAAAAATCTACTTTTATAAGATTATTTTCCTTTTAAGCAATTACTGCACCTGGCACAGGGATACTATGGGATTATTTATTTATTTTTATTTATTTATTCAATTTGTTCCCCCACCCCCACCCCCTGCGAACAGCTCGGGGCAGCTAACAAGTTAATTATAAAACAATTTATAAACAATATAATAATAAAACCAATCCATACAAATACTACAATAAAACAGGCTGGGATAATAAATAAATAAGGGTGGGGGAAGATAAAACACCCCCTCCCCCCCCCTCCCCAAAGGCCTGGGTGAACAGCCAGGTCTTACAGTTTCACCGAAATGTCAAAAGGCTTGGGGCCAGGTGAGCTTCCTCCGGGAGGGAATTCCAGAGGTGCGGCCCGGCCACCGAGAATGCCCTCTCCATTGTGGCCCCCCGCTTAACCCGGGGGACCTCCAAGAAGGCACCCCCGGCGGACCGAAGGAGTCACTCTGGGGTACGGAGGGCAAGGCAGTCCCTGAGGTATGAGGGGCCCAGACCGTGAAGGGCCTTGTATATTAACACCAGCACCTTGAACCTGGTTCGGCACGCTATCGGCAGCCAGTGCAGAGTCAAGAGCACAGGTGCTATATGCTCCCGACGGCCCGTCCCCGACAGGAGGCGGGCCATCGCATTCTGAACTAGCTGCAGCCTCTGAACCAGGAACAAGGGCAGCCCCACGTAGAGCATGCTTATGAGGAGGAAAGGTAATTCACAAGGCCCTTTATTAAGATGTCATCAGCACTGGCCAACACCAGTCATATTATATTCACAGTAGTGGTATTCTTTAATCAGTGATAGAGATTTGTTTTTGAAATACCTAATAGTTCCTGAAGAAGAATAAATACTGTATATTTGTGGTGTCTTTTCTCAAAACATAGTTGGGGAAGGAGGGTGAAGTCTGAAAAATTATGAACTACTCATTATATTTTCATTATAAAAATCTTATGGTATTCAACTCTACATCAGACAAATCTGTGGCTCTTTCAATAGTGACCTAACTCACAATGAATTGACACAGCATGATGCTGTGCAACTGCCCTACAGGCAAATACTTTCAGAGATAAATGAAATTCACAAAGGCTCCTGTACTGGCTGAATTAACCATTTATCCTTGTGGTAAACAAGTTACATAATGTAGCGCTGATTTCGATACCCCTTTTAAAGCACAGTAGTGCTGCTACACAAACCAGGAAGGTCTGTATTCAGTATCAATAGGGAAACAAATGGTCTCCCAAGTATGACCAATTCAAACTGAATATTCATATTTTATATCAAATTTTACATTATTCAAATATTTGGTGTTTAATATCACCAGAGGGTATTTGTGAGGAATGCAGCTCACAAATCAGGCCCACATTACATTGGGGAAGTTTGCAATAGGAAATGCTCCAACTCTGCCAGCCTTCCCTCCCAGCCTCTACAAACAATTCCCTAGGAAGAGTCCAATTTCTACAGGCAAACTAGCAGTTGCAATGCCCTCAGCAAGAAGGGGGGGAGGGGGAGGAATTACAAATCACCAGTATCTGTAGAGATAAGAGAGACACTAATTATCTGGATGCTAAAGCCCTTTCTTGGCCCAATGAAGTCCCAGGGTCACAGCAGGAAAAGGGCCTAGGGTCTGAACTGTAAATAATTCACAGCTCAGACCCACTCTTACGTTTCAAGGGGAAAAAAAACTATTGGCAAACAAGATCCAGCACTTTCTGCCCACAAATGGGCCACAGAAAAATTCTCAATCCAAGCTTTCTTAGCTTCAGGTAAAGCTAGTTGTTAGCATTTTGTAGGATAAGTCTGTGGAAATCCACTGTGTGTTGAAATCGCCAGCGTCATCTGGTGCAATGCCAGTTTTACAGATGTGTATGCCATTACCCAATAGTCCCCACAGTCTCCTCCCACCAGCTTTTGCTGTCCCATAATGCCAGGGATCCCTAGACTGGAAGAGGAGGAGCAAGATTATCTACACAGAACAGGAGCTACAGCAGCCGTATGCTGTCCATGGTCATGCTTTCGGGGATCACAGCTCAGGTTAAGAACGAGGAACAAAGCGTGTTTTACACAAATCGATATAGTGGACAAATGTGCATTTAAACACTCAAATGAACGGCTAGTGTTTTGACTGGTTACACCCATTGTGTCTGAATACACACTTCATGGCTTCAACCCATCTCTTGCTACAATAACGTAACTCAAAAAGAAAAATTAAATCAGAAAAACGTACTAAACACACACCACCTTCAGAACACGAAATTCTGGACTAAAAGCCTCCAGTCCTTGCACAACTCCTGATGTCTGTTATAAAGTATCATGCAGCTGACTGTGAACAGCTTTGATGTGCCATTTCACCACCACACATTAGCCTATTACAGCTTTGCAATCTATGTGAAACCAGTTCAATAGTCATCATTATAGCTTGTTTAATTAATGAAGATCTGATAAACTGCAGCTGGAACCATTTCTCAGTTGTCCTTCCTTTTAAAGTCAAATTTGCAGTCTCCTAATCTCAAAACTAATGTTCTTGGCTTTCATTACTATTAATTATTTATAATAAATAATTAGGGATGAACAATTTGTTTTGTTTTATAAATGAATGGAGCTCCACTTGTTTTAGTAACTAATGTTCTGAAAACAAATGAATAAGCAAATGACATACAGTTGCTTTCATTCATTATCATTTATTTTTTCATTTAAAATAATAAAAAAAAATTTTTTAAAATTTAAAACTCAATTCTCATGTGCAAAATGGCAACTGGGGCTGTTCTGGGTCCTTTTCCAAAATGATAGCAGCAGTGTCATCCCCATTTTGGAAAAGGGTGCACATGAGTCATTTTTAATTTTTAAACATTTTAATGGCTTCCAGGGCCATTCTGTGCATGCTCACCCTTTTCCAAAATGGCGGCAGTTTTTTTAATTTTCAAAAAAAGTTTAAATGGTTGCCAGGACCATTCTGTGCATGCACACCCTTTCCCCAAAAGGCAGCGGCGGCGGCGGCGGCAGCAGCAGCAGCAGCAGTGTTGCCCCATTTTTGAAAAGAACAGCCAGTCTACACATGTGCAGATCAGCTGCCCTTTTCCAAAATGGCAACAATGCTGCTGGTGCCATTTTGGAAAAGGGCGACCATGTATGTGTAGAACGGCCTCAGTGGTCACTGCACAATGATTTTTTTAAAATTATTTTTTATTCTTTTAAACAAAAAACCAAAACAAAAAAAACAGGGTATTTATGAAACCCCTGAAACCAGATGGGTTTTAACACATAAAATGAAAACAAAAGAAGTGCTGTAATGTAAACCTCTAATATTTGTATTGTAAAAGCTAAATCCTTGGATCCAATACTAATACAGAGTTATATTGGTTCTGCAGATTCAGACTCAAATCAGTAAACCCCACTACCTCTGGAAACACATGAAGCTAAGAATGGGTACTTTCAGACATGACGCTAACCACCCTTTAACCACCCTTGGTGGTTATTTATGCATGTTGCAGGGCTTCATAGGGCACCAATACAGCCCTGCAACATGCATAAATAACCACCAAGGGTGGTTAAAGGGTGGTTAGCGTCATGTCTGAAAGTACCCAATGATGTTGTGGGGTAGCTCCTGTAGCAGAGAGAATGTTTTTCTATAACCTGAACTGACAGCTTCATTTCTCTAGTCTAAGTTGAAGAAAATCCTCCATACACAAAAAAGCAATTAACCCAGTGTCAGTCTCCTGAACTGCTAAAAGCAGCACAATGGGAATCAAACTCCTGAGCTATAGTTCTGCATTTGAAACTGACCTGTTGCATGATCTGAGCAGGTCAATTAACCTCTTGCTCCCTCATCTCTAAGATGACAATGCCATGACTTTTCTATAGTGATACCATGTGAATTGATTAGTTAAGAGGAACAGCATCAGTTTAAAAAACAAGAAACCCCTCAATTTTTAACCTACTATCGTAACCGAAATACCAAGATTACTGCAACTGCATATTTGAAAGCATAACCAGTTTCACTATAGTATCTTGCTTTGTTGTCTGCATTGATTTTTCATAACGCAACACAAGGAAAAACATTTTAAAAAAAAGAAACTGATTGCAAAAGCACAAAAATAGGGAGTGGGAGGGGGACTTAAGGACAAGTTTAGTACTGGAACCACAATTTTGAATTTGCTAATATTTCAAGCTAACAGTGTCCCTTTTATTAGTTATTATTCTTATTCTTATTCTTATTATAAGCTTTTATATAGCGCCAGCGATGTACCTGGCACTTTACAAACAATAAGATAAACACGGTCACTGCCCGAGAGCTTACAATCTAAAGACAGGGGGAGGGGAGTGATCATACTTTCAAAAACATTTATAATTGATACTTGTATGGCAATATCTGTTAAGATCATAAAATGCTCAGCTACTACAAATTATGGCTTTTTTCCAATCTGCCCGAGTGAGCAAGGCTCCATGTAGAGCAGTGCACAAGAACAAAAACAGGCAATGCTCTGCCTCTGTTCTCATTATTCTCCTAGAAGGGAGGAGAATAATTCATTATCCTAATCAAGGGAGGAGAATAATTCATTATCCTAATGAATAATAATTCATTATTCTCCTAGAAGGGACAAAAGAGCTGGCTAGCTAATTTTGGCCGTGAACAATAATAAACAGTGGACAATGGAACAGTGCTTTAGTACATGAGGAGAATAAAACATTGTCAGCGTAGGATTATGCCTTGGACAAACAGCATGTTCTTATTGCAAACATGAATGTTTTCCCAGATGGAATCATAAAGTGGAACATTTTAAGTATTCAAAATGAAGGTCCTGATTCTCCATAAAATCATACATATACTGAGACTGTTGGTAGGAGGGGGCCTCCTGCAGCTAGTCCTCGCATGATCAGTGTGACTCTCCTCATTTCTCCCATAAACAGACTCCAAGATAGGGCTCTTTTCCTTTATTCAATGGTTTGTTCAACCCACAACCAGAGTTCTGAAGGAACTCAAATTTGAAATTGCAGACCTACAACTAGGGATGGGAATTCCGGATCTACCGGTATCCGATAATGCCGGTATCGGGCGTACCGGCATTATCGGATTCGGCCCGGTAATCCGGCCCCCGGTACCGGATTT
>QEPC01007559.1:14445474-14551181 GCA_003113815.1 Sphenodon punctatus | reverse complement strand
AAAACCCCAATAACTCTGTTTGCCCTGTAGTACCCTCTGCCATCTTAGACAATATAACCTGTAGTTACCCCGCCATGCTAGGAATGCTTGCTTCACCCTTAAAACTGACAGGCTCTGCTTTTCCTCAGATAGATAAACCCCACCTTTGAAGATTACTTTGCTTACAGGAAGGACTTCTATAGCTCAAGAATGCACCTGGTTTCGGTCTAGATAAAGACCCTCCCTATATCTCCCTAACTCCTCTCTTATCTGAACTTAGAAGAGAACTGTCTTTTTCTCTAAATAATGAGTCTGAGAGTTATGCTGTAATGGTCCTCTACTGCGCCGATGTGACAAACTATGTATGGGCCTTCCGCCCAAGGGTTTCTGTATAAGAATATAGTGCTCTTTGTTGTGGGGTGCTCAGGATTCGATGATCCTAGAGGCCCGCAACGCGTTGTGTAAATCTGCTGAATAAAGGCTATCTGCTGTTTGCATCTGCAGCCTCCTCGTCTCCATCTTTACCCACGTCAGTGGTGTGGAACAAGCTAATAGGGAATCGGTTTTTTATCCTCTCCAATAGTACTAGAACCAGGGGACACTCCATGAAACTAACAGGTAGCGGATTTAAAAGAAAGTATTTTTTCACTCAATGCACTATTAAATTGTGGAATTTGCTGCCAGAAAATGTGGTCTAGGCCAGGAGTATAACTGGGTTTTAAAAAGGGTTGGACAAATTTCTGGAGGATCGGTCCACTAGCAGCTATTAGCCAGGTAGGTTTGGGGAATGTAACCTCTTACTGTCAGGAGCTGGGAGTGAACAGCAGGGAATGGATTGCCCCATTGAGACCTGTTGGGTACACCTAAGCAACCGAGTTTGGCCACTATCGGAGACAGGTGCTGGGCTTGACGGACCATTGATCTGACCCAATATGGCATTACTTATGTTCTAACCAAAAACATACATACATACACACACATTAGTACCCTGGGCCCCTTATCCTTCCTGTGCCTACTCTGGAGCACTCCCTGGTGGTCTAGCCGAGCCACACCAAGAGAGTGGCTTTATAAAGGCTCCTGAGTCCAAATAAAGTATAGGTAGCTGTGGCTAAGGTTCTTTCCCTTCAACACCTGGCTTCTAAAAGGAATTGTCATGCTTTTCCAGTAAAACTGGGATGTAGGCTGTCTTTATCTTTAACCATCAACAATGGTGGCTGGCATTTATTTTATAGAATATTAAACAAAGCCCCCTATCTGCTCACTTAGGCATCCTTCTTGCAAGCACAGAAAAAGCATCTCTGTTGTTGGGCCATCTATTAATGTAAAAGGAGTTGAGGACGAAGTCTGTTCTGCTTTGGAGAAACGGAATCATGCACAATTTTTCCACTTGAGGAAGGAAAAAAAGTAAATCAAGACTTAAAGTTGTGAAATCACACTGCTCTTTATGCCATTCCATTCTTCAACCTCTGTATCAGCATTAAGCAATTACTGTAAATCCATAAAAAAACAACAAGGAAATAAAGGGGGATTCCCAAAGCTCTCAGGAAAACTTGTGGAACATTCTAACAGAAAATAATATGATCAGCCACCACAAGGAGAGAAAGAAGATTCCAACGGTGGAATACCACCGACTACAAAATCTAATCCACTTCTAATGACAGATGCCCATGGCTGATGCTAAATATTAATGAAATTCAATTAGAAACTGGTAATTTACAATAATTGTACATAACATCGTTTAACCTTCTTTACATGAAGGAATCTGATATTAACTGGGTTCATGAAGGTGAACCTGTGGTTCAAGAATTTGGTCCATACAAAGATAGCAGCTCACATCAATGTCACCATTAACTTCTTAAACAGTTCTGGCATCATGCTGAATACTCTTGCAAGAAAAAAACGAGCTCATCACTCAACTATATATATAAAAAAAGAACTCCAAAGAGTGGGAGTGTCCCTCTTAAAAAGAGAGGGAGAAACAAGTGTAAAAATAAGGAGAGATTTTAATTAGAAACATAAAAGAATGCACCATTCTTTCCTTGTAATTCAATACTCTTGTTTAAAATGCATGCTAGTGAGCACCATCCATGGATTTATAAGAGCAAATGTATTTAACTAGACAATACACACACACACACACACACACAGAGTAGAATAAGTTATTTCAATTACAATGTTAGGGTTCACTGAATTATGTAAGAAAAATGTAAACATTAAATAAACATTCCTTTTCCCCCATTTTTCATGGGGACTCTAATAGTTTCTATTAAGAACTTGTGTATTTTCAAAAATCAAAGGCTGCACAAGCAATCTACAGTGTTTTGGGTCTTCAAGAACCACACAAATAGAATATAACCTGTACCATAGAATTAGATCTCTTCTGAGTGCGTCTTTCTAAGATCCAATATTCCGAGCACGCAATTATTAACTTACCTCATCTAAGAGAGGATAACTTTCTGCTAAAGGATTGAAGGGTATAAACAACAAAAGCGCTGGTCCTTTCTTAAGTTCATTGTTGAGCAGAAGGCTTTTTCCTCCATGTGGTCTCAGCCAATGTATGAAAGCCTCTCGATTTTCCAGGGCCCACTTGCAAATATTCTCAGCTGTGTAGTTCATGACCTCCCTTGGATAGATCTAGAAGGAAAAAATTATTGGCCTTAATCATTTATTTAAATATACCATTTTCTGACTGAGCTGGTCTATAAAGATATCCTAGTATCTCAATACATTCTCCAGTTTTTGCATTATTTATTGCTACTATTCTAAAAAGTTATTATTATTATAAGCATTTACATAGCGCCAGCGCTATATACCTGGCGTTATATACCTGGTGCTTTACAGAAAATAAGATATACACGGTCCCTGCCCGAGAACTTACAATCTAAAGACAGGGGGAGGGGAGACAGGGAACGGGGGAACAGAGGGAGAGACAAGGGGATGCGACATTCATGAGGATGCGGGAACTCAGGTACACGTTCCTGGTTTTGTTGCAGTAAGTTGGGAGTTTGCAGATAACAGGCGAGGGATAATCCTGGGTGGGGATGGTTAGCAGGAGTTAGGAAGGGCGGAGCAGAAGAGGTGGGTTTTGAGGAGGGACTTGAAGGTGTGGAGGGAGGGGGCAAGGCAGACGAGGGCAGGGAAGGAGTTCCAGGCGTGCGGGGCAGCTAGGGAGAAGGGACGAAGGCGGTTGGGGGAGCAGGGGAGGGTGAGGGAGGGGATGGAAGAGGAACAGAGTGCTCGAGCAGGGGTTTGGAGGAAGATCAGGGCAGAGAGGTAGGAGGGGGTGAGGCTGTGAAGGGCTTTGTAGGTGAAGACAAGGAGCTTGTTCAGAATATGCTCAGGAAGAGGGAGCCAGTGGAGAGAGGAGAGGAGAGGCTGCACATGGTCAAAGCGATGGACTAGGTGGATGATCCTGGCAGCAGGGTTTTGAACAGAGATAACGGAAGAAAGGTGAGAGCAGGGAAGGCCAGCGAGGAGGTTACAATAGTCGAGGCATGAGATGACTAGGGCGTGGATGAGAGTTTTGGCAGAGGAGACAGACAGAAAAGGGCAGATCCTGGCAATGTTGTGGAGGGAGAAGCGGCAGGATATGGCAACGGAGTCAATGTGGGGTTTGAAGGTAAGGTGCGAGTTGAAGATGAAGCCCAAGCTGCGGGCTTGGGGGACAGGGAGGATGGAGACCCCGGGTGTTTTCAGACGTGACGGGGCCAGTTGGCCCCGTCACGAAATCAATGTATTCTACCCTCACCGGGATGACCCCATCACGCCCTAACAGACGTGCCGGGGGATCGTGGTGGGGAATCGGGGAGGGGGCGGGGCTGCGCAACGTGGGGCCGCACGGCCCCGCCCCCTCCACGCACCCCACCGCCCGCCCTCTGGGGAGACAGGCAGGTGGCGTGGCCAATGCCGCCGCAGCGTCTGGTCGAGTTCACCACGGCCCGGAATCCCGATGGGGATTCCGGGCCGTGATAGCCAACCAGATGTTACTTTTCTGATGCCTGCCTGGAATCACTTTCACCACGCTTCAGCCGATTTTCACACCGGTAGCCCGGGAAGCGTGGTTGAAATTGACCCCATGTGGGTATTCAGTGTGGCGAACATCTGGAGGCCGCCAAACAGACGTGCAGGGCACAGTGACCACATGTAGGTATTCAGCATGGTTCACTGTGATCTCGTCACATCTGAAAACACCCCCCCGTCAATGGTAATTGACAGGGAAGAGGGAGAGGAAGGATTGGGAGGTAAGATAATGAATTCAGTTTTTGCCATGTTCAGTTTGAGTTACCTTTATCATCATTTCACATATCTACTAACTTAGAAACAGCAAAAACTAATCTCCTCTTCCTCTTTCCAACAATAGCTCTTTTTGTTTCTCCTCCAGTTTTGGAGTTAGAAAATTAAAACATTTCTAGATGATGTGAGGTTATTGTCTGGGTAGACAATAGTTCATTCTTATATCCATAGACCTCATTAGTCTGTTAACATGGGTATGGCTCGACAAATTTCTTCACTTATAATTTCTTTTTCTCCCCCACACAAACTGAGAAACATATTTCTGAAAATTGTATGCTGACTCTAGACCACCAGTGTCTATCAGTTTCAGAGCTATTTTCCAGATGATCCTTTTTAAAAAATTGTTTTTATTGAGTTTTCCATCCAAACCAACCAGCAAGTTTTAAGACTTTCCAGGATTCTACATTGTTTTGTTTACAGCTTTACAATAAACATTCCCCATATCCCTTCCCATCCCTCCCCGAGCTTGGCTTGATTCCTCATCTCTTCCTTGAGGGTCAGAGGTAATCCTTCCATGTCTAGAGCACCTAGTTCTTATAAGTCCAGCAAATGTGTAGCTCGTCACTCCCCACCAGTCTCTTGTAACGTTTTGATGAATGGTTTCCATTTAACTCCATAAGCATCTGTATCCCCTTTTAATTCCGCTAACACTTTCTCCACTGTCATGTTTCTCCAGAGCCTATCCCCCCAATCCTTCCATAGCGGATTGGTTTCTCCCTTCCAATTCTTTGCGATTGCGTAAAAACCTGCTACCAAGCATTCCCTTACAATTTTCCAGTTCTCATGCATATATGTAATATATTGACCCAATACCACCACCTCAGGCTTGAATGGTAAATTAACTCCAGACATTCTTCCTATGAAATTCCATATCTCCCTCCAAAACTTCACCACCCTGGGACAGGACCAACAATGATGCAATGGATTACCTCATTCAGCACAACCCCTCCAACATTTATCCGATACATTTTTATCCCAATGCTTTATTCTATCCGGGGTTATATAATATTGATAAAATATCTTTAGAATTGTGTCCTGAGAGTCTAATGAGTTATACTTTTTGAAAATATATCGCCTGATTGACACTTTATCCTTCTCCACAATTTTAATTTGTAGATCCTTCTCCCATTTGGTCCATGTCTGAATGGGCTCCTTCGCATACAGCTTCTGCAGTGCACCATATACCTTGCTTAGACCTTTCTTTGTTATCTTGTGATCAAACAGCATTTTTCCCAGTTCTGTGGGCTTACGTTGAAATTCAAGCACTACATTCTTGCGCGTGAAGTAACTCTTTAGTTGAAAATGCTGAAAAGCGTTTACCCTCTCCTTCATCTGCGTTTCTAAATATGTTATATTTCTAAACCCTATTGATGTGAATAGCTGTTCCGCCCTGTTAAAGCCGTGCAACCGCAGCTGCTTTCTGAGTGTTACCGCCACATTATCCTCATGCAAATCCATTCTGTCAATTTTAGAGTATGGAGATGCATTCCCTCTGACTGACATCTTTTTTTGCACTTTCTGCCATGCTCTCAGTGTCCCGCCTGCAAACAGATGAGAGTTCCATCTTTTCTTCTCTATCTTGCCCACATCTAATATATAGCCTGTAAAAGAATCTATCTTTAAATTTTTCATTTTTATGTCCAGCCACCGAACATTCTTAGGTCTAAAATACCATTTATTTATAGCTAGCAGCTGAACTGCTGTATGGTATTTACGCGTATCTGGCATTCCTAAACCCCCTTTTTGCTTTGGTCTAGTCATTGTGGATTGCGCTATTCTTGTAACTTGACTTTTCCATATCAAATTCCTAAAGATCTTATCCAATTGGACGAAGAAAGACTCCGGGAGATCAATAGGCAAAGCTAACATTTTATACAGAATCTCTGTTAGGGATATCATTTTAAATAAATTATCTCTTCCCAACCAAGAGCAGGCCAATCCCTTCCATGCCTTTCTAACTTGTTCTAATAGTTATTAATTATTATTATTATTATAAACATTTATATAGCGCCAGCCATGTGCCTGGTGCTGTACAGAACATAGAAATAGATGTGGTCCCTGTCTGTGGTTTACAATCTAAAAGACAAGGAGGGGGAGACAGGGAGAGGGGACAGCGGGAGAGACATGGGAGAAGACAAACAAACATTCAGGCGGATGCGAAGTCTCAGGTGCGTGTACTTGGCTTGGTTACAAGGTGGTCGGTAGCAGCAGTCAGCAGAGGAGGGCTGACAGTAAGAGCAAGGGGAAAGACTAGAGGGCATTGGGAAAGGCAGCATGGAAAAGGTGGGTCTTGAGGAGGGATTTGAAGGAGCGGAGGGAGGAGGCGAGGCGGACGTCGGCAGGGAGGGAGTTCCAGGCATGCGGGGCAGCGAGGGAGAAGGGACGAAGGCGGTTGGGCGAGCAGGAGAAGCGAGGGAGAGCGAGGGAGGGGACAGCGGAAGAGCGGAGAGCGCGCGCAGGAGCGCGTAGGGCGATTAGGTCCGAGAGGTAAGGGGGAGCTTGGTCATGGAGCGATTTGAACGTGAAAACCAGGAGTTTGAACAGGATACGTTCAGGAAGGGGGAGCCAGTGAAGGGAGAGGAGGAGAGGCGTCACATGGTCGAAGCGACGGGCAGAGTGAATGACCTTGGCGGCAGAGTTTTGGATCGCCACAAGGGGGGACAGGTGGGAGCGAGGGAGGCCAGCAAGGAGGAGGTTGCAGTAGTCGAGGCGAGAGATAACCATGGCATGAACAAGGATTTTGGCCGAGGAGACAGATAGAAAGGGGCGAATGCGGGCAATGTTGAGGAGAGCGAATCGGCAGGATTTGGCCACAGAGTCAATGTAAGGTTTAAAGGAGAGGTGCGTGTCAAAAATGAAGCCCAAGCTGCGGGCACGGAGAACAGGACGGATGGTGACCCCATCAATGCAGACGGTCAGGTCAGAGGGAGAGGAGGGGGAGGGAGGAAAAATGAGGAGTTCAGTCTTGGCCATGTTCAGTTTGAGTTGGCGTCGGGACATCCAGGCGGAGATATCAGAGAGGCAGTCGACGAGGCGTGAGCGGACAGAGGAGGAGAGAGAGGGGGTAGAGAGATAGAGTTGGGTGTCATCAGCATAGAGATGGTATTGGAACCCGTGGGAGGCAATAATTTCACCAAGGGACCGGGTGTAGATAGAGAAGAGGAGAGGGCCAAGGACAGAACCTTGGGGAACCCCAACCGAGAGGGGAAGGGAGGGGGAGGTCGACTCGGGGAGGGAGACATTAAAGGAGCGGTCAGAGAGGTAGGAGGAGAACCAGTCAAAGACAGAGCCACGGAAGCCCAAAGAGTAAAGCGAGTCCAAGAGGAGCGAGTGGTCGACAGTGTCAAAGGCAGCAGAGAGGTCAAGGAGGACAAGAACGGAGTAGTGGCGCTTCGATTTAGCGACAAGTAGATCATTGGTGATCTTGGCCAGGGCAGTTTCAGTAGAGTGGAGGGGGCGGAAGCCGGACTGGAGAGGGTCGAGGGAGGAGTTGGCAGAGAGGAGGTTCAGGCAGCGGGAGTAGACGACACGTTCCAGGAGCTTCGAAGCAAAGGGAAGGAGGGAGACCGGCCGGTAACTAGAGGGATCGAAAGGGTCCAGGGTAGGCTTTTTGAGGATGGGGGAGACAGTGGCATGTTTGAAGGCAGAGGGGAAGGAGCCTGTGGAAAGGGAGAGATTGACAACATGCAGAAGGGGGGGAGCGACAGTGGGAGCAATAGAGGTCAGGAGGCGGGAGGGGATCGGGTCAAGGGGGCAGGTGGAGGGGTTGGATGAAGAGAGAAGAGCAGAGATTTCCTGGAGAGAGGCAGGAGGGAAGGATGCGAGGAGGGAGGGGGGCGGGGGAGGGGGCGGGAGGGGAGCGGGGGGCGGAGGGGGGCGGGAGGCAATATCCCGACGGATCTTGTCAATCTTGGAGGTGAAGAACGACGCAAGATCCCGAGCAGCAAGGGAAGAGGGCGGGGGAGGGCAGGGGGGTTTGAGAAGGGAGTCGAAAGTAGAGAAAAGGCGGCGAGGGTCGCGGGAGAAAGATTCGATCCTAGAGGCATAATAGCGCTGCCTAGCTAGGGAGATAGCCGAGGAGAGGGAGGAGAGGGAGAATTTGTAATGGAGGAAGTCAGGGAGGGAGCGGGATTTGCGCCAGAGGCATTCGGCAGCCCGGCTGCAGGAGCGGAGGTAGCGGATGGTAGGGGTGAGCCAGGGGCAGGGGTTTGGGGGCTGGACGGGGTGGGAAGAGAGGGGGGCAAGAGAGTCAAGGGTTGACGAAAGAAAGGTGTTGAGAGCGGAGATGCCAGAGTCAGGGGAGGAGGAGGAGAAAATGGAGGGGAGGTGGGGGTATAGAGAGGAGACAAACTCCATGGGGGGAATGGCCTGCATATTGTGGAAGGGGCGCGGAGAGGGGGAGGAGGAGGGGGTTGGTGGGAGAGGCTGAAGGAGGCGAGGAAGTGATCAGAATTATGGCAGGGATCAAAGGAAAGGTCAGAAATAGAGCAATTTCGTGAGAAGATGAGGTCGAGGAAGTGGCCGTTGATATGGGTTGGGGAATTGGTCCAGAGTCGGAGATCAAAGGAGGAGGTCAGGGAGAGTTCTGGATAATTCTCCTTATATAGGTTATGTGGGTGCTTAGTCAGGTTGATGCCTAAATATTTAAATCCTTGTTCTGTTGTTGTAAATGGGACTTTTTATTTTAGTTGCTCCATGCGGTTACCCTCCCGAGCATAAATCATAGCTACCGATTTCTCCAAATTTATTTTATAACCTGAAAACCTCACCAAAGGCATCAATTAGATGTAACAATGGTGTCAGGGATTCCTCTGGGCTTGACACAAATAACAGTGCGTCATCGGCATACAAAGCCACTTTGTGTTCTTCTCCTCTAACTCTAATACCTTTAATCAAGTGATTTTGACGGACAGCACATGCAAATACCTCTAATACTATATTAAATAATAGAGGGGACAGTGAACATCCCTGCCTCGTTCCCCCTCCCAGTCCAAATGCTTCTGTTTCCTCTCCATTAATCAACAGTTTGGATTCCGGCCTAGCATAAATTGCCGAGAGTCCCCTCAAAAAATCTCTATCCATCCCCATTCTCTCTAGGATACGAATCCGGAATGGGACCTCTATTCGGTCAAAGACCTTCTCCGCGTCTGCCGATATGACCAGGGTCTCCACCTCCTGTTCCTTGATCTGCTGTATAAGATTTATTGCCCTCCTAATATTGTCAGCCCCCTGTCGCCTTGGCATAAAACCCACCTGGATTAAGTCATGGATAACATCTTAATCTATCTCCTGGCCAGAATACCCCTAAAGATCTTAAAGTCCACATTAAGAAGTGAAATGGGTCTATAACTTGTTGGAAGTTCATGATTCCTTCCAGATTTCAAGATCAGCATAATGTGCGCTTGATAAGATGTTAAGGGCATTGCCCTGGACTTTAAGATCTCATTGAACACCTGTTCCAATGTAGGTATAATTTGATCCTGAAACAGTTTGTAAAATTTGGTTGAAAAGCCATCCGGACCGGGTGCCTTATTATTGGGGGGTGCATTAATACCCTCCCTTATTTCATCCCTCGTTATGACCCTATTTAGAATCTTTGCCTGATCTAAGTGTAGTCTTGGAAGTGTCACATTATTGACAAAGTTCTCTATTTTTCTAGGATCCGGTTCCTGAGATGTATAAAGCTCCCGATAAAAAGAAACAAAAGCAGTTTTGATCTCCTTACCCTCGTTGGAAATTTCACCATCCCTTTTTTGCACAGCTGATATTGTTGTTCTCCTGCGTGGGTTCTTTGCTAATCTTGCCAGGACTTTGCCCGCTTTATTATTATTTTCAAAATAAAAACATTTGATTTTATTCAACTGGTGCACTGTCTTTTCCATTTCTGCCATGTTAATCTCATTTTTTAATTTTTTTATTTGTTCTTGGTATTGCTGTGTTGGTCTCAACCTATTTGTTGACTCCAGACTTTGCAATTTCCCATATAGTTTCCCTAACACCTCTTTTTTGGGGGGGCTGGCCTTTGCTGCCTTCAAAGCTATGAGTAGGCCTCTCCAGACTGCCTTTCCTACCTCTCAAAGGGTCCCTGCATTTTCCAAGGATTCCTTATTTTCCTGGAAATATAATTCTATCTTTTCAGCTATTTCCTTTCTGTCCTTCCCTAGCTTAAGTAAAGCTTTATCATATCTCCAGAATATCCCCTGAGGCGGCCGCAGCTCCCGTTTTAACATCAAGAAGGCAGTTACCGCACAGTGGTCTGAAAGGACCACTGGGAGTATCTGCATTTCCTAGTAGCTTGCAATATCTCTTTATCACCCAGGATATAGTCAATTCTGGTGTATATGTTATGTCTAGCTGAGTAAAACGTATACTCCCTTTTACCAGGGTTCATTATTCTCCAGATGTCATTTAATTGGTGTTCCCTACATTTCTGTTGAATTTTCATCTGCCAAGACTCCATTCGACCCCCACCCCCGAATGATCTCTCCCCTCAAAGTGGACATTTAAATCCCCCAGTATAATTAACATCTCTTTTGCATGCTTCTGAATGAGGGTCAAATGTTGTTGGATAAAGCTCTTGGTCAGAACATTAGGAGCATATATAGTTGCAACTGAAGTTTGTGTATCCTGAATAAGACCACATAGCATAAGAAACCTTCCCTCCTTATCTCTATGTACCTGATCAACCACAAAACCACACTGTTCTGTGAACCGAATCATAACCCCCCTTTTCTTTTTCCTTGCACATGAGGTATAGATCATTGAAAATTTTCTAGATTTGTATCTTTTAACATCTTGTTCAAGCAGGTGCGTTTCCTGCAAGCAGAACATGTCTATTCTCTGTCCGAATAATAAATAGAGAACCCTTTTACGTTTTACTGGCACATTCAATCCTTGAACATTCAACGTCAAGCACTTAATCCCCCTCATGGTCCCTACTATTCTCTCTTTGTTGTACTTCACTTCCCTTACCCATCAAACCGTTCCCTTCTACAGTCAAGCGCGGCTTATCCCCTAAGTCCCAAACAACAACAAACCCCCCTCCCTCTTCCCCCCCTCATTCCCCGAAACCCCAACTTAAATCTCTTGCCCCTTCCCGAGGGAAGTGACTCCCTCGGAGAAGTAAGCTGCCAGATGGAGAAACGGACATAAAAAACCGTGCTCCAGTGCTCCACCAACCCCACATTTCACTTACTTGATATGACTGTCAGGGATTTCTCCCCACAGATCTTCATAGCATTATTTATGCACACCAGTTTTACAAATCGCTTTAGTTACTCATCTAGGCATCTTAGTTTCTATCTGCACAAGCTTTATGTTTGAGTATGAAACTTTCCAAGTCCTCCTTAGCTTCAAATACTCTCATCCTTCCATTCCATATAAGGGCCATCTTTGCTGGAAATAGGAGGTGTGGGTCTACTTTCATCTCTCTCAGTGCCCCAAAATATTTGCTCCAGCCCCTTCTCTTTTCCATAGTCTCCAGGGCGTAGTCTGGTGTGATTGTGATTTGTTTTCCTCCATATTGAAGTCTTTCTGCCTTTCGTGCTAACAGCAGGATTTCATCCTTCTCTGAGTACCTCAAAAAGTTAACGATGATCAGTCTTGGGAGCTCCCCCTCCTTAGGTTTTGCCCCCAAGGCCCTGTGAGCTCTTTCCATCTCTGTGGACCAGAGGTGCTGCGCTTGGGGGAAACTTTCTTTAATTACTTGTATGATCAGGTCCTTTATGTTCCCCTGCCCAGCCCCGTCTGGCACGCCAAAGAATCGGAGGTTATTCCTCCTAGATCTATTCTCCAAGTTTTCAATTTTGTTTCTGCAGGCACTCAGAGCTTCTCTACAGTTCTTTCCTTGTTCCGATAACCCTACCATCTGTTCCTCCACTGCTAAAATTCTGTCCTCCACTGTCCCTATCCTCGTTGCAAGTTCCTGATTTATTGTTCCCCTTGTCCACTGAGCTTTGCAATTTGCTCATTTGACTAGCCAGTCTGTCTCTAGCTTTCTGAGCTGTTCCCAGCAATTTTTTCACCTCCTCTTTAAACTCACTTAGCAGGGCAGTGATTTGTTCAATGCCTAATAAATGACGTTTTTCGAGATATCCTCGATCAATATGTTATTGCCTACTTAGATGACATACTGATATACTCTCAGACAATAACAGAACATATACAACATGTACGTTCGGTGCTCCTGCGATTGCACCAATACCATCTGTATTGCAAGGTAGACAAGTGCGTATTTCACAAACAGGTCGTATCTTTCTTAGGGTTTATAGTGTCACCACAGGGTATCCAAATGGACCCTACCAAGATACAAGCCAATCTGTTATGGCCGCCTCCACAAGCAGTAAAACCGTTACAACGATTTCTGGGCACGACTAACTACTACCTCCAGTACTTACCAAACTACGCCGCCCTTACCACACCCCTTACCAGGCTCCTGAAGAAGGGGGAACCCTACACGTGGACAGAGATACAACAGGCCGCCTTTGACACCCTCAAACGAGTCTCCACACAAGCCCCTATCCTGCAACACCCTGATTTTACACACCACTTCATTGTGGAGACAGACACATCTAATATAGTCATTGGAGCACTGCTTTCTCAGGACACAGCCCATACAGGTAAACCACTTCTCTGTGCCTTCTTTTCACGACAGTTCCGCTGAAAGGAACTACACCGATAACTTTTAGCAATCAAGGCGGCTTTCGACATCTGGAGGCATTATCTAGAAGGGACACAGCTCCTGGTACAGGTAGTAACAGATCATAAGAATCTTGTCTTTTTACAGACCACTTGTATTATGAACGCTAGACACGTTAGTTGGGCCTTGTTTTTCACCCACTTTTCCTTTCAGATAGTTTACTGACCAGGGCGACACAATACCATTGCTGATGCCCTCTCCTGCTGCTATGAGGGCAATTCGGCTCCGGCCCCTCAGGGGGAGTTGCTACTAAGTATTTGCGGCCACAGGAATCACCCTTACCCAATTTTGAGCCCTCACCAAGAAAGACTCTAACGTGCGGTCTTTTCCTCCTGCAATTCTGGGAGCAGGACTTCACACTCATCAAGAGGTGCTCGTAGTGCCCAAGGCCACTCGACAAGAAATTCTACGAGCCCATCATGACGCCCCACTAGCCGGTCACCCAGGAATTCATCGTATCTTAGGGCAACTCCAACACCATTTCTGGTGGCTCACCATGCACAAAGACGTCATGGCATATGTTCGCGGCTGTACAGTGTGCCACCGAACCAAAACCTCCCGGCAAAAACCGATTGGCTGGCTCCAGCTTGCCCCGCTGCCCCAGGGTCCGTGGCAACGAGTTAATATGGATTTTATTGTGGAACTGCCCCCTTCTCAAGGCTACACAGCCATTCTGGTCATTGTAGATCAGTTCACCAAGATGGGGCACTTCATTCCCTGTAAAGGACTTCCCACAGCACCCCAAACCACGCAACTAGTTTTACAGCATGTAGTGCACCTACACGGACTCCCAAAGGTAATTATCACTGATCGAGGCCCCCAGTTTATTGCACACTTCTGGCATGCTTTGTTTATGGCCGTAGAGGTTAAACTGGTCCCCACCACGGCATACCACCCGCAGGCTAACGGGCAAGCAGAGCGCACGAATCAGATCTTTGAACAGTATTTGCGCTGTTACAGTGATTACTTGCAAGGCGATTGGGCAGCACAGCTGCCATTAGCAAAATTCGCCTTTAACAATGCCATAAACGCTTCCCTGGGATCTTCACCGTTTTTAATTTCCTACGGGTTTCACCCCCGACTGGTCTTCCTGGAATTGCCAACGATTGAGGTTCCCGCTGCAATGGTAAGACAAATCCAGCAGAATTATGCCCAAGCTAAAACCATGCTTCAAGCAGCGCGCCAACAATACAAAACCATGGCCAACCGATCCTGCCAGCCTGCACCACAGTTTGCGGTTGGCGACCTGGTATGGGTCGACCAGCGACATTATCCTTTGCTTCGTCCGTCAGCCAAGCTCGACGATAGATACTTAGGTCCATTTCCAATCACTCTTGCAAGCTGCATCACTGCACTGTGCTTGTACAGCAAGGGCATGCAGAGAGGTGTTCTTGGTGGCTGCTCCACAGCTTTAGAATTCCTTATAGGTTCATCACAGCCTGAGCATGAGCATTTTCCCAAGGCAATGCAAGACTTATTTATTTGGTCAGGCATTTGGCATGCAGGGCTAGAGTGTAGGGATTTGTTTTGACTGGATTTTTATGTACTTAATATTTGGTTTTTATTTTTGCATATTTTATATTTATCTTGGCCATTTTATATTGTTAACCTGAGCCTTCGGAGAGGGACAGAATAAAAATCACAACAAGTAAATAAAATAAATAATAGAAGAATAACTTTGAGCTCTCTCAGTCTATATAATCTGGATTAATAAATAATAATAATAATAATAATTTATTAAGTCGTGACCATAGGTCGAGACCAAGGACATACAAAACATACAAAAGAAGCTTAGGAACTCTCAAGAGATCCATAATAGAAACTATAAAGAAAATCACAAACCATTAAATCGCTAAATCAATAGCCATTGAATCAATCAGTAAATAAATTAATAATATACATAAAATAGAGAGATAGTGGGGAATCTCCAGCAACCAAGTCCACCCCTAGCCCTGCAGGGGATTTTGATTTTCAAATTACAGGTATATTTCTTCTCTCTCTGCTATTTGTACTGATAATATGAGTGTGCTTAACTCTCCTGGAGTCATGTCTTAATTTTATGTTTATATTGACACCACCTTTGTATAACTTAACATTGTACACTTGAACCTATAATATAAAAATATGAATAAGAATCTTACAATATGAATATGAATCTTACAATAAAGCAAGCTTGTGTTCCACCATTGTTTTAGCACTTTTAAGACTTGGGGTACAGGCACATGATGCACTTACTGTGCCTTGGGCAGCCTTACCCCAGTCCAGGCAGTTCTACCGTGCGACGCAGTGCATCGTGTGCCTGGTGGCTGCCAGATATTCACCCTGTCACGGAGGAGGCAGGCAGGCAGGCGGCTGATACATGCTGCATCCTCAGAAAAAGGACAGGGATGCAGTGCGTAGTAGCCTTATGCAAAGTGAGGAAAGGCTGCACATGGCACGGTAGTGCGGCGTTGCTCACATGGCCGGTCCCCATCTCCCCTGCTGTGTGGCGAGGTCTGATGCAGAACATTGAGTGGCAGGTGTTAGCGCCAGTCCCACGTGGCCACATCACGGCTGGGAGCAGGATAGTGGGCGGGCCAGGTGAAGGGAAGGGCCATGCACCCGCTCGTCTGGTCGGCGACTTGGCCCACCACAGGGCATGGCTGACAGCAGCCTGCTCAGGGAGCCAGACTGTCTGTCCTGCTCCCTGCAGTGGCCCCAAAGTGTGGTGATAGAGATTGCCCACCACGGGATGCGCAGGGATCGAGCCTGCTGCAACTCATGTGGAGGCACCCTATGTGAATATCGCTGAGAAATCCAGAAAACGATCCCACACAGTGAGACAAATTCCACTTGTGTCTTGAAAGATGCAAGACCACGTCCATCTCATGTTACATTTTTCTCTTAATGATTGGCTGAGACAGCACCCTCTTTGTCTTATAATGGCGTGTTTCGCACACAGAAAGAATATTATCAGTTTCTGCATGTTTTGGTTAGTTATGTCTGGCCTCTCTCCGCCTGGAACTGGAATCCTCCAGTGCCCACTGTGACATGTTTGTTGACTTTTTTGTGGATAAAACCGCTCAGATTCACCGTGACTTCAATGCTGTACTTATAACAGTGGGTGAACATGAGGTAGTGGAGGACCCATCTTGTCTGATTTCATAGGATCAATTGCGGTGGATGTTGCCAATTGATGTGGTAGATGTCCTTGGGGCGGTAAGGGCCACCTGTTGTGAATTAGATCCATGCCCATCCTGGCTGGTTAAGGCCTGCCGGGAGACATTAGGGCCATTGCTGGCGGGGGTTGTGAATGCCTCCCTCAGGGAGGGCAGAGTGTCGAGCCAGTACAGCCTCTGCTCAAGAAACCATCTCTTGACATGCTGCAGTTTCAGGGGCATCTAGATCGGGTCAGTTTTCTTGATCCCTCACAGTCTGGTTTTCATCCTGGGTTTGGCACGAACCCTTGTGGCTTTGGTTGACGACCTGTGCCGTGAATTAGATCAGGGCAGATCTTCTATTTTAATGTTATTATATCTGTTGGCTGCATTTGATACCGTTGACCATGAGATGTTGGTGGCTTGGCTGCGGGACTGGGCTGGGGTGGGCGGAATTGTTCTAGAATGGTTCCACTCGTTCCTGGCCGGGAGAACTCAGCGTGTGGTTCTCAGGGAATGTACTTTATCCCCCTGGGACCTCACGTGTGGAGTCCTGCAGGGTTCTATTCTGTCCCCCCCTCCTGTTCAATGTGTATATGCAGCCTTTGAGCAAGGTTGTGAGGGTTTGGTGTGCATTGTCATCAGTACACAGATGACACACAACTTTACCTCTCTTTTTCTGCAGACCCAGACCCAGCAGTCTCAGTGCTTACCCGGTGCTTGGCAGCTGTGGGGGACTGGATGAGGGTGAGCTGTCTGAAGTTGAACCCCGACACGATGGAGGTAATGCTGGTGGGTAGGGCGGGGGGGGGGGGAGAGAGACTCATCATTGATGTGGTTTGCCCCCCTTTGGCCACACAGGTCCATAGTCTGGGGGTGCTCCTCTACTCACAGCTCAGCCTGGATCTCCAGGTGGAGGCAGTGGCGAGGGGAGCATTTCGTCAGTTACATCTGGTGCGACGGCTGCAGCCGTATGTTTTGAACTTGGATCTGGCTACCATCATCCATGCCTTTATTACTTCTAGATTAGACTACTGTAATGCACTCTATGTGGGGCTGCCCTTGAGGATGGTCCGGAGGTTGCAGCTGGTGCAGAATGTGGCGGCCCGACTCTTAACATTACACCGGTGCTCCATTCTCTGCACTGGCTGCCTATTATCTTCTGGGCCCAATTCAAGGTGTTGGCAATGACCTAGAAAGCCCTAAATGGCCTGGGCCGGGCCTACCCGCGGGACCGCCTCAGGCCCCGGATCATATTGCGGCCCCTGCAGTTGGTTGGGGATGCCTGACTCAAAGTCGCCCAGGTTTCCTGGGTGGTGACGATGGGGGCTCGGTGGCTGCTCCCAGGCTGTGGAATTCCCTCCCGATGGAGGCCTGCCTGGCCCCAGACCTTCCCTCTTTTCAAAGAGAGTGTAAGGCCTGGCTGTTCCGCCGGGTCTTTGGAGAAGGAGATGGGTAGGGTGAGGTGGGAGTTTCTGCCCTTTTAGTATATTTTTAGTTTTTAATGAATTTTAAGTTGTATATTATGTGTTTGTTTTATTATTATTGTTGATTGTACGTTTTGTAAGCTGCCCTGAGCTGCTCTGTGAGCAGGAGAGTGCAGGGTAGAAAATTAGCTACACAAACAAACAAATCAATCAATAGTTTATATTGTTAATCCACTAAATTTGGTCACATTGGTTTTTTGGATTATAATCTTGAGAATTCTAGTTCCAAGAAAGGGAAAAAACTGTGTGGAGTCAGCAATATGATCCAAATTTCCCTCTACTTTATAGTTTCTCCAACAGATCCTCTGTATAAGATGCTCTAGGGGCCAAAGTTTTAAAGGCCTATAACAAAAGATATTTAGTATTGAACCCGTATGAAATCACTTTGCCATTCCATTCATCATCCTTTGTATCAGTATTAAGCAATTACTGTAAATCCATTTGTAAAGAAACTTTAAGATTCTGTGCTCTAATAAAGCTACAAAGGGCGTTTGTAGATTTTTCCTGTCATGCCTTTCCACATCTCTGGGTAGCATAGTGTCTCCGTATCAGTTGTACTACAGGTAATAGGTCTTACTCTTTTTTCCAATTACAAAGCTTCTGGAGCTGCAGTTACAGATACAAAGGGAAATTAGGAAGAGGTTTTTCTTTTACATGCCTTGGTCAACATAAGACAAACTCTTCCCTGAAAAAAAAACCACTTGAAGCTGGCCTGTGCCAGCACTTATCCCAATTAATTACCTCTTCCATGGAAAAGCTGGCTTGATGCCATTATGGGTGTTACAAGAATAGAGTCCCATTTTCCTTTATCAGCATCAGTTTTTTGGTACTAAATTTGATGTTATCAGAGATTGGAGTGTGAATCACTTTACTTAGATTATAATAGTACTGCATTTCATTTATATAGCTCTCGCACCCCTCGTCAAATGATGCTCTCTTCACAACAGGCAACCAGAGGACCTGGCCTGCAAAGGTCCTTTCTCCAATGGTACCCAGTGAGCATTTCCTTTCATGTTGTTCTTAAAATCAGCTACGCAATAGAAGAGTTTCAGATTTGGGAGTCCCATCAGGGACAGATTAAGGATGCAGAAGCCCTACAATTTAGTCATGTGAAGTGTTTACCAAGAGTAAACTAATCTGTAGTGTGTACTTTCTTGTGTGCAAGAAAAAGAAAAACTGGAGTTAAAGGGTTGTTTATTACTGCAGTGAAAATGTATGAACAAGATCTCAGATTTTCAATGGTTTCTTTTCTCATTGGTAGAATCTGTTTTCTAAATAACTTGAGAACTGAGTGAATAGTTTAATCTTTTGAAGTACTTCTGGAACAGAGTTCAAGGGCTGGGTGAGATACAGTAGTATATTGTCTGCATAAAGAGCTATTGTATTGTTCAACAGATTTAGTTTTAATTCCTAGGATATTCAGGTTGGCTATTATTTTCTCTGCTACTAGCTGAGTTACCACCATCCTCCTTTGAATTCCTTGGCAACTGAAGGGCCCTGTGCACAGCTGTTCCAGGTGGCTGAGGCATGTCTTTCAGTCACAGCAGCTATAGCTGCTCCCCTTGTGGGGTCTCTCCTAGTACAGAGCTTGGTGAGGTTACATCAATTGCACCTTCCAGAGCAAGACCTTGTCAGTTACCAATGCAAACGCAGAGGCTATAAAAGGTCAACTCTGTCTAGTTTCTCTAGTGATAGCCAATTCCTCTGTAATTCTCCTACTAATCAGCACACTGATCTCGGCATGGCTGGAATAGCAAGCACAATGCACAAGTGGCAGGGAGTGAGTCTACATGCATATCAGTCAAACAATTTTCTTCCTTTATGTCAAATCGAGGTCCAAATCCATAATGTTCCCAGAGCACCAAATAGAGGGCAATTCCATGCTCTCAAAAGCTTTCTTAGCATCCGAAGAAAACAGGGCCAGTTCCCAGGGTCTGGATTGAGCAAGGTACACACAGCTCAAGGCTGGTTGAAGCTTCTCAGCAGAATGTCTCCCTTTACTGAAGCTCGTTTAGGAGCAATATACCAGGGTTTTGTTACCATTTCTAACACCAAAGCAAATATTTTAGCATTATTTTCACACCTAAATTAAGCAAAGATATGGGATCTGTAAGATCTATAATTTCCTAGTGTTTGCTTTCCTTGTGATTTATTTATTTATAATATTTTTATACCACTCCCCCTGCCTAATGGCAGCTCATATCAAATATAAAAATTTAAAACACATAATAAAAATTACATTAAAATCCACACTAAGAGAGGTTTTTGCAAGAAGGTTTGTAATCTCCTTACAAAAACAACGAAAACAAAAACAAAAACAAAAACACCCACCCACTATCCGTCCCCCTCATCAAATGCCTGGCGAAACAGCCAGGCCTTGCATTTTATACGGAAGTAAGGGAGATCCGGGGATAGGTGAATCTCCACCAGGAAGGAATTCCATAGCCACAGCGCAGCCACCAAGAACGCCCACTCAAATGTGGCCACCCGGGAAACCCAGGGAACCTCCAAGCGGGCGTCCCCGGCCGACCGCAGAGGTTGATCCAGGACATGAGGGATGACGCGATCCCACAGGTAAGTGGGACCAACTCGTATAAGACTTTAAAATGTAATAACCAACACCTTAAATTGAACCCGGAAGACTACAGGCAGCCAATGCAGAGATCAGAGTGATATGTGTTCCCAGCGGCTCATTTCTATAAGGAGGCAAGCTGCCACATTCTGCGCCAACTGCAGCCTCGGGGTCATCACCAGGGATAGCCCCACGTAGAGTGCGCTGAAGTAGTCTAATCTCGAGGTGATGAATGCATGGACAATGGTGGCAAGATTGGAACCCAAGATATACGGTTAAAGGCATGGACCAGGTGTAATTTACCAAACGTACTCCTCGCCACAGCTGCCACCTGATTATCCAGGCGGAGCTGTGAATTGAGGATGACAGCAAGTCTCCGAACCTGCGAAACCAAGGAGGGACGTACCCCATCAATGACAGGGGTCTCCACTCCCTCATTCTTACCCACCAACATCACCTCCGTCTTGTCAGGATTCAGTTTCAGATGGCTCATCATCATCTAATCACCCACCGCAGTCGGGCATCAGGTTAACACCGAGACTGCCAGGTCTGGGTCGGATGAAAATGAGAGATACAGCTGGGTGTCATCAGCATACTGATGACACTGAACTTCAAATCCTCTCACAATCTCACCCAGCAGCTGCATATACACATTGAACAGGAGAGGGGACAGAATAGATCCCTGTGGGACTACACCTGTGAGGGCCCGAGGGGGAAGATATAATTTCTCCCGGTACCACACGCTGAGATCTCCCAGCCAGGAATGAGCAGAACCATTCAAGAACAGTCCCATCCACCCTGGCACAATCTCGCAGGCGGGTCACCAACATCTCGTGATCAACCGTGTCAAATGCTGCTGATACATCTAACAAAATCAGAAGAGTGGATCAATCCTGATCCAACTCTCGGCGCAGAACTTTGACCAAAGCCACAAGTGCAGTCTTGGTGCCATATCCTAGATGAAAGCCAGACTCCGAGGGATCAAGGAAACCGATGCAGTCCAGATGCCCCATGAGCTGCTGTGTCACCGCCCACTCAATAACCTTCCCTAAAAAGGGAAAGTTAGAGACTGGCCGATAGGTGGAAAGGGCATCAATGTCAAGAGATGGTTTCTTGAGCAAGCATCTCACCACAGCCTCCTTCAGGCACCCTGTGATCCTGCCCTCCATAAAGGAGGCATTGATAACCTCCGCCAGCAATGGCCCCAATGTCTCCTGGTTGGCTTTTACCAGCCAGGATGGGCAAGGATCGAGTTCACACATTGTGGCCCTCACAGCCCCCAGCAACTCTACCACATCGGTGGATGATACCTGCTGAAATTAATCCCACAAAAATCAGACCAGACAGGGCATTCATAACCTCAGACACATTCACAGCAGTGTTGAAGTCATGGTGAATATGAACGATTTTATCAGCAAAATAGTTGATAAACATGTCACAGCTAGCACTGGAGGATTCCAGTTCCAGGCAGAGAGAAGCCAGACTGACCAGCCCGTTCCACCACCCGGAAAAGCTCAGCTGGACACGACTTTGTGGATGATATGATGGTAGCAAAGAAACTCCTATTTGCTGCCCGCATAGCCAAGGCATAGGCTTTTAACGCAGCTCTACGCCGCAATTGGCCAGCTTCAGTACGAGTACGAGTACGATGCCACCATCACTAATAGTCTCTCCTCCTGCTTCAGCTGACACAGATCATCCGTAAACCACGGAGCCCTGTGTTG
Source organism: Sphenodon punctatus (assembly GCA_003113815.1). Lineage (NCBI taxonomy): Eukaryota > Metazoa > Chordata > Lepidosauria > Sphenodontia > Sphenodontidae > Sphenodon > Sphenodon punctatus. Next base: position 14,529,291 of record QEPC01007559.1, on the reverse strand, counting down.
TCTATGCTCGGGGAGTGGATTCCTGGGAGCTGTTCAGTCAGTGGCCTCAGCTAACAAGGTGTTCCAAAGCACACGGTCATCAAGCGATCGGCCGTCAAGATTGGAGGGTATATCCCCCACAGCATTCCAGAATCGATCTGGTTCCATAAGTCTCCTCGGGCAGACCATACGAACCGGTTCAATGCCTTACCAGGGGCAGACATGCACCAGGAAACTGACCCACAGGAGATAATGGTCGGTCCATGACAAGGGCACAGATGACACCTCCCCCACTAACAGACCCACCACCTCAAGGCCAGTGCAAAATACCAAATCCATAGTATGTCCCCCCCTCACGAGTCAGGCCAGAAACCACCTGAGACAGGTCCATAGCTGCCATGGCAGCAATGAACTCTTGCTCTGCCCCCATAACACTGACGTCGGCGTGAATATTGGAATCCCCCAAGACCACAAGCCTCGGGGATTGCAATACCACCTCCGACACCAGATCAGCTAAAGCACATAGGGAAGCTGCTGTGCAAGAAGGTGCACGGTAGGGATGGTACTTTTGGTTTTGGAAAGAACCAAAAGTACCCGGTAATGGTCATTTCGGATTAATCTGAAATTTCGGTTCTTTTTCGGTATCTGTTGTATTGGATCGTTTGCATGGATTTTTGTATCGTATTTTTAACATTGTGGTTTGTCCCCATTGACTTCAATGGGAAAACCACAATGTTAGAAATCCAATACAAAAATCAATGCAAAAGATCCAATAGAATCAATACTGATACGAGAACTGAAATACATGAGAACCGAAACCGAAAGTAACCAAAACTGAAATTTTGCCCACGGTCCCACCCCTAGACGGTATACCAGACGTAATAGGGTAGAAGTTTATTGTATTATTTGGAAGTGAACCCTCTGTAGCGGTAGAGTTGATTTCTTTCTAACCACCACATAAAACTTTGGGGAATACACATCAGAATCTCCTGGTGTCTTTGACACACCAAAGATTCAACAGAGTCACATTTCATTTTCCAAGCAACTCCATCTTTGACTAAAAATGCTATATTTCCATCTGCCAGATCTCCAAAAACATGGTTAGCATAAGGGCTAACATTCTTGAGACAACACAAATAAAATTTCTACCAGGTGGGTTATATCAGATAGTTTCAGAGCGAGAGCACTTTGACTACAGCTGTTAGCAGGGATTATGAAATCTCTTTTTATTATTAAAATTGCCAGATCCTTCCGATTCCAAGCCCCCTAAAAAAAACCCTCCCTTCCAGAGTTCAGTCACTTTTACTCTATGATATTTTTAGGAGGTTTGATTGGCTTACTCATGCTATTGAGCCATAGAAAGCCAAATTAACCAGTCTCCCTGGGTATAACAAATTAGCATTTTTTGAGGTTAAGGCAACATTTTAACATTTCAATAGCGATAGGGTGGAATCAGAACAAAAGCACTTTGTAAGTGCATTTGTGCTTTTAACAGGCCTTTTATTTATCCACATTCCTGAAACACTTTCCAACAAAACAAAATATATAAACTTTTCCCCTGTCTTATTGCAAAAATCTGTTTCTCTAAAAACAAAGGATAGAATAAAGAGTCCAACCCAGGAAAAAATATATTAAGCAATTTAACATTTCCATTAGTAGCTATGACCATTCTGTGAACCATTTCTTAAAATGTTTATATAACAAATGGATGAATTATACCCAAAATTGACTATAGATTTGACTACAGCATCTTCCCTCCCAATTCTTGCGAAAAGCTTTTGCTGACCTTGTATTTGTTGGCAAGAAGAATAATCATATCCCTTTAGAGGGTTGTTGTGATATATTAAAAAATGATTTGGCATAAAAGGAGAAAACTGGTTTGGCAATTATGCTTATACAAAATAACTCTGACCTTGTGCATTGCTGTGCAAACAGTTTAATCTGCCTTTGTTTAGAGGTTTGCTCAGTTTAGGGACAGAACATAGTTCTGAGATTCCCAACAAACATCTACAAGTCAAAGTAACAAGCACAACTATATCTTTATTTTACTACTGGACCATGAAAGAGTATGTGCATTAGTACACTTACGTAAGAAGCCTACTTTAAGCCATCATACCAAGTTGTATTCTTCTTTCACATCCCAGAGCAGGCTCCCACACCTGGAGCCCTCCTCCCTATAAGTCTCCAGAGGGGAGAGGCCCCACCTCCTCGCCTTCCCACCATGAGGGATGGGTGGAGAAACAGCTCCCTTTCATAGATCCCTACCTTTGTACCCCCTGACCCCATCAAGCAATTATTTTCCAGCTAGGCCCCTCTTTTCTCCTGTTCTGGGTGTACATACCCTAACACTAGAATTGGCCAACTGGCCATAAGCAAACATCTCAAAAATGAGTATGCAAAGTAAAAAGTTAGTGGCCTCTCCCAGATGCCACCATTTTTTAAAAATGGCAAAATGTTTGCATTTCTTTATAGAATCCATTTACATCTTCAAAGTATCATGCAAACAAAGGTTTGTCAAAAAATATCATTATTCCACTTTTCTGGTGTTCATAGATTTTTCCCACAGACTGCTGCGTTATGGCCACAGTGGAGTAGTGCCTTTGATTGTCAGACATATTTTTCTTGCTTGACTCCATCTGAATGCTGTGTGTTGCATGTTTTTATAAAAGAAAATGTATTTATAAGTCATAACCACAGGCTGAAGACTTAATACATGCTGAAACTTAACACTCCGAAAATAACATCAAATGAAAATAAGATAAAACTGCATTCTGCATTCTTCCAGGACACAGAAATACAACATGTTTTTATGTCAAACTCAACTTGCAGAGCCCACTAGCCTGTCTACCTTTTTTTTGTTTGTGTTTTTTGGAGATGAGGGCCGACCTGGGCGCTCTTTTTACCTTTTTAAAGACTGTTGGTTGATTCCACTCCTTTAATTTTTTTTTCTCTTGTGATATGTGGAGACGCTTTTATCTTTTTACCTCTTTGATTTTTACCTTGCATTTAGCACAATATGACCTTGCAGCTACCATTCCATAATCCCACTTCTACCTACCGCCATCCCTTCCTACCAGTTTTTGACTGGAATTAAGGGGAAATTTGCTGTAGAAACGTTTAACCAAAAAGGTGCTGATCCAAGGTCTATGCACACAAGTTGACCAAAACTACCTGTGTGCATAAGTGCACAGTATTGGGTGTGGTTCCCTGTCTCCCGACCATTCAGCATCCACTGCTGAAGCCCTGACTCTCGCTCTCTGCTAGGTGGCAGCGCAGCCAGCAGGCAAGGGACTTTGTCGGGGGCACCATATGCATGCACACAGGGTGGGGACAGCACTGGAGGCTTCTGGTGCCCCAAGTCAGCATCGCTTTAGCAGGAAGTAACTCGCACTCTACTCCTCCTTCCTGTCGGGCTTTGGAGTGCTGAGGCAGCACGGGCCGGGAACAGGTTCCTTGGGTGCCCCTTTCCTCCTATAACGCAAAGTTGTCTTACCCCTTGCATCTCTCCTTCCACCCCAGCCACGTCAAGAGGATTTTTGTGGGGCACCCCCTCCCTGCTCAACCCTCAAATGCATGCAATAAATAAATCCCCTCCCCACCACAGGGAGGGGATTTTCAGGAAGGGCTGTGAGTGACCCTGTGCACCCTCACTAGCAACCATGGCTATGGGGAGGCAGAATGTGAGGGTGCCATGGTCATCCTCCCCCCCCGCCCCCCGGGGAGAGAGGGCATGAGAACACCCTTGGGAGATGCACCCAGGGGCGGATGCTTCAGCTGGAGGAGGACCAGCACACACACACAGAAGGGCACTCGAAAAATCAGATTTAGCACCCCAAACATTTGATGAAGCCTGAAAGCTTCTTGCCAGAAGCTCACATAGTTTTTACCCTGGTATTTTAAAAATACAAGCACATTCTCATGGCTTATGTTTGTTGCAAAACCTTCAGTCAGAATGCAACCCCCACCCACTTTATCTATAGATCAGGGATGGGAAGACTCTTACCTGGGGTCTAAGAGCAGCCCACAGCTATTTTTTTTATTTAGCCCTTTTCAGGTTCTTGGGTCTGGCCTCTGGGTCCAGTTCCTGCCCCAGGCACTGAGGGACTGGGCTCAGGGTAAGCGAACAGAGATGAGGAGGCCCTGCTGGCCAGATTGGATTACATGATGGCGCAGTGTGTAGGGGCCATCCCTGCATGGGGTGATCAGAAAGGGGTGCCCCAGCGTGGAGGGAGTCCTGTAACATTCCACGGTGGGTGGGCAGAAGACACGCCCTGATGGTACACAGCCAGGTCCAAGTGGGGACAATGCACAAGAACAAAGAGGTCATCCAAGTACTGGTGTGAAGAATAGACCACAGGGAGGAGTGGAATGTAAAGCTGGTTGGCACCATTGACAGCACTACGTAAGCCCTAGGCCAACAGCTCCTCATACTGAGATACAACGTCCAGGTGAAGTGGATGCATCAGTAGGGAGAATGGAAGGGGCATGGGATACGCAGCTCCGCAACCAGTCCTGCAAGGGTCTCTGCATGCAGTTTTGGTAGGGGCTCAACAGCAGGCCCAAGAAGGGGATCAATAGCAGGGGCAGTGAGGGGGGGGGGGAGAGAGGTTCAGGCTTAGGCAACCTGGGGAGCTCACAGTCAGAAGGGGTCCAGCAGCTGGTACGACAAGGTGTGCAGGAACCAGCACAACAAGAGGCACAATTGCTAGTGCAGCAGGACCCCAACCAGGGAAATACAGCTTGATAAGGAATGGCATCGACAAGGGACTGAGAGTGGGATTTCTTCACAGTTCAGCAATGGGCAAACACGCGGGGGGGGGGGTGGTATACCCGATGTCAATGAGTGTGGCGCAGGGGCCACTGGGAGGTGAAGGGTAGCAGGCAACCCAGTCAATTTCTTCCTTTGCTACCCAGCCTGAAGCCCCACCACCGCACGGGGATATGCGGAGGTATCCACCCCCATCACGGTGCATTTCCAGTAAGCCACATGAGAGAAAATTTGGCAGGATGAGTACATTGGCATATTCGCTCTGACCTTTAGCAATACCATCCTTGACCTGAGCACAGAGGCAGATTCCAGGGAGCTTGAGAGGGTCAAACGGATGAAGGCTGACCATACTTGGACCATCCGGGAAACCACTTTCATGTGTATGCAGGAGCAGGTCTATCCCTTAAGGGCTATGGCACTAGGAAAATGTTTTGACAGTGCACAGGGCCTACCTATTACGAAGAGGCTTTTGTTGGGTTTGGTATGATGAAGACTTCTGCCAGTGTGCAGCGATGACACCAGGAATTCAGTGGGAGGTGCATGCTCACAACCTAACGGTGGAGTGTATGCAGGACAAGGAAATGCATAGGTCAAACAGTGGGCATGTCTTAGCAAAAGGAGAGGGGCCAGTGGTGGACATAGCATCAAGAGCAAGGAAAGAGGACTTCAAGTCTGTGGCACACTGGGATTTCAGTGATGAGGGGGCTCGTCGGTTTTTGCACAAATTGCAGAGTGAAGCACATCTGCTTGCAGTGCGGGGGCCCCCATGCAAACAACAATTGCCCCAGAGGAGAGGTTAATCACAGAAGATGCCAGTTCAACCTAGGCCAGTTGAAGGGAGAGGCAGTAACACTCCCTTATTGAGTATGGGGTAGGGCACCAACACTAGTATGACGACAGGTGCTGAGGAAAAGTTGCTGGGAATTATGTTATTGTGGATCTTTGCTGAGGTTTCAGGATCCCGTTTTGGGGTGTGAAGGAGCAGGGCCGGCCCGAGGCATGTGCCACCGATGCCCAGGCCCATGGCCCTGCGGCAGCCTTAGGGGGAGGGAGCCCCGCAGCACTGCCGCTGCGGGTTGGAGTGGGAGTCGGGACACAGCTGTTTGAAAAAAATGTTTCCCCACCCCCATTGGTAGCAAAGCCTGCTGCCCGGCCACCTGTCCCATCTTGGTTTTTTTTCCCTGTGGCCCTGCCCCCCCTTGCTGGCTGGCACATGCCCCCCATCCCCTCCGCTCCATGCCTCCGCCTCCTCCGGGCACCCCACCGATGCTGTCTGCCCAGTGGGGAGAGTGAGATCAGGCAGCCGGGCCGGGACTGCTCAGTGCTCACTGCTGGAGGGAGCCAGCCTTTCCTTAGGGAGGGGGAAGATAGCAAGCTCGCCCCCCACCCCAGCCCGTTGTCTGCCCCCTGGAAAGGGGGAGAGTGGTGAGACCAGGCAGCCAGGCTGGGGCTTCTCAGTGCTCACTGCCTGCCTCTACCGGAGGGAGCCTTTCCTTAGGGAGGGTGAGGGTAAAAAGCTCGCCCCCCCCCCCACATCCACCAACGCTGTCTGCCCCCAGGGCCAGCCCCAGGCACGAGACCCCATCCCTCACCTGCCTCTCGTTCCTGTAGCACTGCAGCAGCAACAGCTGGGACAACAGATCGGACTGGTAGATAAAGCTGTTTGTTTACAAACAGCTCCTGCCCACTGATCAGAAGGTTGCTACCTTGTAAAGAAGGTTCTTCGAGATGGCACCTAACATTCTCATAACTGGATTGTGCACACTCACGCTATTCAAATAATAGCCACATGATGGTCTTGAGCTCCTGTAGTGTAAAAAGTGCTCTACCTCATCATAATGACAGTTCCTTCCAACCCTTTCTAGAAATATAAGGAAAAAATTCCATGCAAGGCTGGAAGGGTGGGTGTTGTGAGAATGTTGGGAGCCATTTCAAAGAACCTTATTTACAAGGTAGCAACCTTCTGTTCTTCTTCGAGTGGCTCCTCACATGCTATTTTTACATGGCTCCGCCAGGTGGGGGGGGGGTCCGTGGGCACGCCAGTGCGTGGATGGGGCATGCACATGGCTGCACACGCATCCCCACTCACCCACCACTCATCCACACCCACATAGTAACCACTGTTTCCCCCGGTTGCTCCATACATGGGGACGAGTGTGGGGGTGAGTGGGGATGCGTGTTAGGCGGGCGCACATGATTGAAAACGAACATGCAAGGAAGCTATAAATTTCAGTGCAGCCATAAGGTTCCGCCAGCCTTTGGGGCCCCGCAGCAAGGCTTGGCACATCGCCCCTCAAACCCTTGGGCCAGACCTGTGAAGGAGCACTGGATGGTGCCCAATTTGCTGTTCTTAGAACTGTGAATTACTGGGGTTTTGCTTTCCAGGGCAAGTTTACTTTGGCAAGGTGATGCCAATGGACTGTTCCATTTTCTGCTGCTGCTTTCAAAAAGTTAGCTCCGCACTCAGTGGTAGGTCCAGACTTGGACCAGGATGAATTATGTGGCTTATTATCATGATAAGTATTTGTTTTCAAGGAGGGCAGGACACAGGAGCTACTCAGGCTTCCTGTGACATAGCTAACTAGAGTGACACAACTCTCGCTGAGAAAAAGACAGAGGGTCCCACTTGTGCAATTACATAACTAGGGCCTGAGCTTATTTATTTATTTATATCTTACATCAGCCTTTCCTGTCTAAGCAGCTCGCAGCAGTTTACAAAAATTAAAATATTTAAAAATATACATAAGGTATATAAAATACATAAAAGGGAGGCATAAAAGCAAATAAAAAACTCATCCGCTGCCACTGAGAACGCCCTCTCCATTGTAGCCCCCCGTGCTACGCGGGGGAAACCAAGAAGGGCGCCCCCGGCAGGCCGCAAGGGTCAATCCAGGGCATGGAGAGTGAGGTGGTCGCACAGTTAGGAGGGGCCCAGACCGTATAGGGTTTTAAAAGTAAGTACCAACACTTTGAAGACTATTGGCAGCCAGTGCAGAGCTCAGAGCACTGGTGTAATGTGCTCACGGCGACCTGTTCTGGTAAGGAGATGGGCCGCCGCATTCTGCATCAGCTGCAGTCTCTGGACTGTCACCAAAGGTAGCCCCATGTAGAGCGCATTACAATAGTCTAATATTGAGGTGATGAAGGCATGGATGACAGTGGCCAGGTCGGAGTCAGAGACATACAGCCAAAGCTGTCGCATCAGATATAACTGGCGGAAGGCACTCCCTGCCACAGCCTCAACCTGGAGATCCAGGCAAAGCTGTGGATCGAGGAGTACCCCCAGAGTTCGAACCTTAGATACCAGTGGGGGATGAACCCCATCAATGATGGGGGACATCACACCCACTGCCCTCCCCACCAACATCACCTCCGTCTTGTCAGGATTTAGTTTTAGATGTCTCACCCTCATCCAATCCCCACAGCCACTGAACATCGGGTAAGCACCGAGACTGTTGGGTCTGGGCTGGATGAACAGGAGAGGTAGAGCTGGGTGTCATCAGCGTACTGATGACACCGCACCCCATACCGTCTCACGACCTCGCCAAGCGGCTGCATATACACATTGAATAAGAGAGGGGACAGAATAGAGACTTGCGGAACTCCACACGTGAGGTTCCAGGGAGAAGATGAACAATCCCCAATCACCACCCGCTGGGTTCTCCCAGCCAGGAAGAAGCAGAACCATTCAAGACCGGTTCCACCCACCCCGACATAGTCCTGTAGGCAAGTTACCAACATCTCATGATCAACAGTATCAAACACAGTCGACAGATCTAATAGGATTAACAGGGTCGAACGACCCTGAGCCAGTTCTCGGTGAAGGTAGTCGACCAAAGCCTCTAATGCAGTCTCAGTGCCACAACCCGGATGAAAGCCGGACTGTAAGGGATCAAGAAAACCGGTGCGGTCCAGATGCTCCTGCAGCTGCTGAGCCACCACCCGCTCAATAACGTTCCCTAAGAAGGGAAGGTTAGAAGAGACTGGCTGACAGCTAGAGGGGGAGTCAAAGTCGAGTGATGGGTTTTTGAGCAGGGACCGCACCACCGCCTCTTTGAGGCAGTCCAGCACCCTGCCCTCCTGCAGGGAGGCACTGACAACACCTGCCAGCAATGGCAACAACGTCTCCTGGCTGGCCTTGACTAGCCAGGATGGGCATGGGTCTAGTTCACAAAATGCGGCTCTAACAGTCCCCAGAACATCCGCCGCAGCGGCGGGCATCATCCACTAAAATAGATCCCACAAAACCAGACAAGACGGAGACTCTGTAACCTCTGCTTCTCCTATTGTCATAAACGCAGAGTCGAAGTCATGGTGAATCCAAGAAATTTTATTCACAAGTACTCAACCAACATGTCACAGCAGGCACTGGAAGACTCCAGTTCCAGGCGGAGGGAGGCCGGACTGACCAACCCCTCACCACCTGGAAAAGCTTCGCTGGATGAGACTTCGCAGAAGCTATCAGGGTAGCGAAGAACTCCTTCTTCGCTGGCCTGACAGCCATGGCATAGGCCCATAAACCGGCTCTATGCCACAATCGATTCACTTCAGCATGAGACCGGCACCACCGTTGCTCCAACCGCCACCCTTCCTGCTTCAGCTTCTGCAGGCCCTCCACAAACCATGGCGGCCTGCGGTGTCGACTTAGGGAGTGGACACCTAGGTGTCATCTGGTCAATGGCCTCGATCAGCAGAATATTCCACAAAACCACGAGGTCATCAAGTGGATGGCCATCAAGATCAGAGGGTAACTCCTCTACAGCATTCTGGAACCTCTCAGGTTCCATCAGTCTCCAGGGGTGAACCAACCGAACTGGTTCCACACCCTTCCAGGGGCAGATGTGTGCCGAGAGACAGGCCCGCAGGAGGTAATGGTCTGTCCATGACAAGGGCTCTGGTGACACATCCCCCACTAACAGATCCCCCGCCTCAAGGCCAGTGCAGAAGATCAGGTCAAAGGTATGTCCTCCATCATGTGTTGGACCGATGACAACTTGAGACAGCTCCATGGTTGCCATGGCGGCCATGAACTCATGCTCCATCATGCTGAGACTGGCGTCGGCGTGGATGTTGAAGTCCCCCACGACTATTGACTTTGGGGACCGCGACACCACCTCCAACACCAGCTCCATCAGAGTGTATAGGGATGCTGCTGTACAGGTAGGTGCACGGTATACCAGCAGCACCCCCAAACTGTCTCACGCCAAATCAACTACAAGATGGAGATCCTCACAGCCTGTCATTAACTGCACTGGATACCTCCTGACGGACCATGAATCACTAAAAATAATGGCTACACCGCCCCACCGCCCCGTCCGTGGCTGATGCTGCTTGGAGTACCCAGCTGGCCTGGCACCAGATCAACCAAAAAATGCCCCAACTCCGTGTCCAGCCAGGTCTCTGTAATACACACGAGGTCAGCTGCACAATCCAGGATCAACTCCCTGACCGTTGATGATTTATTAGCAACTGACCTCACATTAAGCAGCAATAACTTCAAGCCGGGGGCCCTCTGATCATGAACCACCACACCCTCTGCTGGGGGGGGGGGGAGAGAGAGGGGGACCAGCACCAAGCACCTGTCCTGCCTCCCTGTTGGTACCCAGCACCCCATAGGAACATACCTCCCCCGCCCCGTCACGACCCCAGTGGCCATGGTCATCACCCTGGCGGGCCCACCCCCCAAACCATCCTCTTCCTGGCTGTCCTGTCTCCCCAGTGAGGGAGATCCTCCCCCCACTCCTATCACCCGCTCTCACCGGGTGAAGCATAATCCCCTCCCTGGGACCGCAGTCCCCCCCCCTCACTAGGGGAAACAGTCCCACCCACCCTTACCCATTCCCTCCCCTCCCCTGCTCTCACCAGGGAAAGGGACATCTCCACCCACCCACCTCACAACCATCCAAAACACAAACCCAACCAAATCAACTCAACCCTCACTTAACCCCACCAAACCAAGCCTCATCCACTAAGCAACCAAATATGCTGCCTTGCCACCACACAATCACCCAATCATAACCATCCAATGGATAATTCACCCCCAATAACTGCTGTTACAACCCAGGGCCACAAAAATATTCCCCGCAACATAAAAACAGCAGCCCACCCCAATGACCCAGGAATGGCTGGCAAGGGGGCAGCAATGCAAGCCCCAGCCCAGGCGGTGATGAGTGGCAGCTCCCCCCAAGGACACAGCTACTCCCTGCTGCAGGCTAGGCAGCCCTCTTTCGCTTATCTGCAAATTGGAATTGTGGCTATCCATTGATAAGTGGCAGGTCAGGGGAAGATTAGTCAGTGTCTAGCCCCAAGAAAGATTACACCGCACAAATTTCAGTTCATGTGGTGTCGACATAGACTGAATTTTGCATCCAGGTGCATAGCACAGGTTGAGCATTCTTGTCCTGCCTGTACTCCAAGATGACAGGTGTCTCAACCATAACCACCATATAAGAGTAACTCAAGATACGAGGGGGACTCAGTGGTATGGGCTATCTTACCCAAGGAGCATACTGGCATAGTACCCCTTGCTAAGAGCTGAAATAGAGGTCCACTAAAATGTAGCCAGCAGCATTGGCCTGGGATATACATTGCAGGGGTAGCAGGTGGGCTGGAAGGTCATGCAGGAGTGGCTGGTAACAGAGACCACTTGAGATTTAACATCCAGGGAGCTATTCCCCATAGTGCCTGCAGCTCACATATGGGCCTAGAAATCTCAGAACAAGAGAAGAGTGTTCTGGTGTGACAGCATGGCAGTCGTCCATGCTATTAATTGTCTGCCCTCCAAGTTACCCAGTGCTATGAGATTGGCACAGGTATTTGTCCAAGTTCGTGGGAGACATAACATTCTTCTTTTTGTGGCAAGGCACATTCCAGGCACTAGTAATGGAACACCAGACATGCTTTTTAGATTTCAGATGCAATGTTTCTGGGCCCTTGTCCCCCCGGGCCTAGACAAACACTGGGGCTCATCCCAGCAGAGCTGTGAACCCTTGGATCAGAGATCTATTCCACAGGGTCTGCGGCTCTGTGGCTCCTTTTATCAGGTTTTGCTTAAGAGTGGGCATATAGAGGCTTTCAGGTTAGGCCAGGTATGGGTTGGGTAGGTACCTTCCATATTCCCCTACCACAAATTATACAGGATGGCTTGCTCTTCCATGGAAAGGGTTTGCAGGCACAAAATTGGCCAAATGGGCACAGCTGCTGCATCTTTCAAGGTTAGCAAGCTACCCAGAACCCGTTCAGCACCCATGAAGGTCATGATCAAATCATGGCAACATCAGGTGGGTAGGTTAGTGGATGCCAGCTGGCCCATTTCTTTCCAGCTCTTAGTGGACAAGGATGTCCGAATTGGTCATATGTACATTGCCCGGGAAGAAGATTTTATTTGGTGCGCATTCAAGGCTGCAATTTGGGGCATTCAGAATAAGTGGGCTGGAGTTGGTTCTCGGGTGACAACCCAGGCAGGGTGTTATAGGTAGCTGACTTAACTTTGGGGGAAAGTCAATAACATTGTAGATATGTTGGTCCAAAACTGACCAGATGGGTCCGGGGGGGAGGCACAGATTACTCTTTACTAATCAGGTGATCTGCTCACCTGCCAGGTGAAGGCACCGAAAAATGCCCCCAACTTAGCTGCCTCCTAACTCTACATGAGTCAGAAGAACAGAAGGTTGCTACCTTGTAAAGAAGGTTCTTCGAGATGGTGCCTAACATTCTCACAGCTGGGCTGTGCACACTCACCCTAGTCAAATAATAGACCACATGATGGTCTCGAGCTCCTCTAGTATAAAAAGCACTGACTCTCCCCCTCAGAATGACCATTCCTTCTAACCCTTTCCAGAAATATAAGGAAAATATTCCATGCGGGGCTGGAAGGGTGGGTGTTGTGAGAATGTTCGAAGCCATCTCAAAGAACCTTCTTTACAAGGTAGCAACCTTCTATTCTTCTTCGAGTGGCTCCTCACATGCTATTTACACATGGCTCCGCCGGGTGGGGGAGGTCCGTGGGTGTGCCAGTGCATGGACAGGGCATGCACACGCATCCCCACTCACCCCCCCACTCATCCACACCCACAGAGTAACCGTGGGGCAGGGGCACAAATGAACTGGTTATGGGGTGGGGGCAGCACGAACTGATTATGGGGGCACAACTGAACTGGTTATAATGTCTCTTTTCATGGCATAATGCACTTAATAAGCTAGCAGCATTTTGGGTGTCTGGTGTGTTTGATAGCAGCACCTCTGGACTGGTTGCACCACATGCGTGCACAAGGCACAGGCAGCACTGGCAGCAAGAAGCAACAGGCCCTAGAGGCCAGACTGGCTAAGCTCACTCCCCTCCTCCAGTAAGGCAGTGGACACAGTCAGTCTCTCACTGCCCGTCCGGCTGCCCCTGCAGTGGAACCACTCCTGGAGAGTAGTGGTAGACGCTTGGCTGGGGAGGTGGGATGCATTGGAAGGCCATGCTGGTCTATGGCCACAGTTATAACTCCTAGTCGCTGGATTTTGTATATTTAGAAGCTGTCAGCAGGCCCTGCCCCATCCCTTAAGATCCACCCACTTTGAGTTTATACGAGAGGCCCATAACTGAGGCTTGAACCCGGGCCCTTCTCAACCTTGCTACGCCCCTGAATAGAAGCAGGTACAGGTAGCGGGCAGATGGTGATCAGGAGCCTTCTGCCCATTATATTTGCCTTCCCCATATCTAGTATATGCAAGTGCCTCCCCTCCGGTATGGGATGGATAATGGGGGTCACATAAGTAGGCTTTTCTGGTTCACAGTTTTGCTATGGCGTCAGTTAATGCATTTGGGACGATTGTTCCAGAAGCAAGGCTGGCTGCATCATTGCAGCTGTTGTGGACCATGGGGCACAGTTTCATCCACTGGGCACAGCCAGGGCTCACAACTTGGTTTAAACTCCAAGGAGGAAATTTTCTGGAGAGGGAAGAAGGGTGTGTTGTAGGCACAACATATACCAATGGTAATAGAGTTACAGGCAAGGGCTCAGCCAAACATAATGGCTTTGCACCTGGGGGAGAATGATTTAGCAGAAGCATCAGTTTGGACCTGTCTATCATGATCAGACAGGATCAGTAGCAGTTGCAATAAATCTCATCTGGGCTGGGCTCGAACCCTTGGCTGCTGGCATGAGCAGCAGGGGTTTTTCCAGTGCCACCTCCTGGCCTGCCTGCTATTAGGCCTCTGTGCATTTGTTAGGGCTCCTCCCCACACTGATCCCAATCTCTCACCTCACCATGCCAGCTGAAACCAATTATCAGTGATATCACTAGCACCCTGGGCCTAGCAAGGTACCAGGAACTAAGCTGTTCTCCCACTGGTCCTGGGAACACTTAGCTGGCTTTAAAAGCCAGCTCATATACCGGGCTTTTAAGACCAGCTCAACGCCTCTAGCTGGCCACATTGTTTGGTCTGGCTTGTGCTCTCAGCAACCTCTAGCCCAGTTCTCCTACCCTAATCCCTTGCTTCTTAGCCCCTACCTGTGTATCCACTCCCTCTCTCTCTCCTTCCTCTTTACTGCTAGGACAGATCTCTCGGCTTGATTCCTGCTTTGTCTTGGACCACGGCTTGCTTTACACTTACATGGCACTATCCTATTGGACTGATTTCCTGTCCTGACTCCTGCATGCTCTGGACTCCAAGGTACTGTTGCTACTTACTCCAATCCTGCAGGGACTCACCCAGCCGGGCTCCGATCTGAACTTACCACCAAAGCCACCCACTCCCCGGTTCCCCTGACAAATATTCCCAGGGGGACGGTATAGTGTTTACCCAGCTCTTGCAAAGATGGGTGCGGAGAGGAGCGGTGAACCCAAATCGAGTTGATAGAGCTTGGGGAAGGGTAAAGAGGGAGGTCAAACAATTCCTTGATTTGAATCGAGGTATTTTTGGCTAAAGTCCAGAGCTATTCATTGGCTGAAGCCTGAGCTGTAATACCATGAGAATGGAGTTCATCTGGCGCAACAGAGGACGCCTGGTACTGGATCAGTTTGAAGGGGGTCCTGGAGAAGTTGGTCTAAAGGCAGTCTGGAGATTTGTGGATTATTTGGGGGCGAGCATACCGCAAGTATAGTCTGGTTGCTCTAGTAGCGGTAGTCCAGTGCCAATGAGAGAGAGCTCTCACAAAATGGAATGGCTTATTAATGTTGCGACAGCTCCTTACAAGGTGCAGGGAAGAGGGGGCCAATGGGGGGGATAAGCGACCCATGGCCTCACCATGGGGGTGGCAGGGACTGCTACTAGGCAGGAGCCATTACTCTTTCATCAGGACCCCACCACAGGGGGTTTGGTGACTGGAATGGGAATGGATTGGGGAATACATTTGGGATCAGTGAGCTGAGGCACTGTACAGATTTGACTGAAAGAAGTACGGTTTGGGTTCTGGTTTGGAACGTTTATCCCTTCCATATTTTTACAAAGACTGACAATTTTTATGCTTAATAAAGAGTTGCAGCCAGTTTTAAACTAAATTTGTTGTCTTTAATCTCCTTTTGTGTGTGTGTGACAACCATGTGTCATGGTGAAAGTTACAGACAAACTAATTCTGAACACAAAGGTGTATGTTCATGGAGCTCTGTTGAAAATGTGCTAATCTTGAGCTGATAATTTCACTGCTGCTAAGTGGTGCTACTTTAACTCTCTTCTTTGTATATATTCAATATCCATGGCCAAAAGGTATAGGCCACAATCTTGAAACCACTTTCTCCAAACCAGTCCGAAGGACTTCAATGGAGTTTACTTCAGAGTAAGTGTGGTGAGGATTGCTGAGACAGGCTTCAGCTCATGAAGTGGCATTATTCTGGAGTAAGTACTTTCAGGATTAGAGCTGTAATTTGTTACTAGTCAGAACCAAGCACTGAAATAGTGTAGTACTGAATTTACTGTTTTAAATTATAAAATAAAATATGGACCGAGTTACCATGTTCCTTTTTAAAAAAAAACAAATGCTTGTTACACTGAACTTTTATTTTAATGAGTTTAAAGTTTAGATTCCTCACTCTAATTATTCATGGTATAAACCTGGGCAGAGAAATTTAACAAACAGTTGACAGGAAGAGCATTCTGAAAGGAAAGGGAAAAGGCCACCCTCTGAGATTCGTTTTTGTTAATAAATGCATAGAGCTGCTTTAAAACTAGCATACTAATAAAAGGGAAACTATCATGCAGCCCTCTTGAGAAGCTGTTTTCAAGAGACTGTGGGAAAAGATTAATGATATGGGCAGGAAGTCATTTGGTTGCTCTCTTGCACACAGCACACACTCATTTGGGGCTAGAACAGTGTGAATGGTAGCAACAAACAAGTCCCCATACGGACTGAAATTCACACTTTATACTTTGCAGGATTGAGATGGTGTGCCGTCTTCCACCTCCTGCAAAGACTGTTATAAAAATGTCTCCACTTCAAGAAAAATGTTAAGCATGTTCTTCTCCCTGGAATGTCTCAACTTATTTGTAACCATTAAGAATTTCCTGCTGATGGTTCATTTGAATGCAACAGTGTAAACTTTTGCATTAAAATCAATGGTGTTCAGTTATAACACACCCTAAATCCAATCTGCATTTTGGTAGGTGGATTGGAAAAGATCAAAGATTTGTAATGTCATATGTTTATGTACTTAGGACCCAAATCAATGCTAGAAATTGCAAAGACCCTTTCAACAGACTTGGATTAATACTGAACTGGGTCCAATTTTCTTGGCCAGATTCTCTCCCGCAATCTGTACCATACTCTGTACCATTATGGCAAATATAAAGGAGAGAAAACCTGGACTGTCATCTCTTCAGAGGACTGTCCCGTCATAGGAAAACTATCCTCTTGCACTTCGTGTAGCCATTCACGTCTATGTATAATGGATGTAAAACACCAAGCTGGAACACCAACTTTTTACCCACTTTACACGGCCACAAATAATGATATGGCAACATTCAAGCCAGGGAAAAACCAGCTCCTTAGGATATGAATGATCTTACTTTTGCCAATTTCCAAAACATTAGCTGACTTCTGTTTCTATTAAATACAAGCTTACATTGATGCAACTACCACTTT
Source organism: Sphenodon punctatus (assembly GCA_003113815.1). Classification (NCBI taxonomy): domain Eukaryota; kingdom Metazoa; phylum Chordata; class Lepidosauria; order Sphenodontia; family Sphenodontidae; genus Sphenodon; species Sphenodon punctatus. The sequence goes on along the minus strand of QEPC01007559.1, from coordinate 14,512,479 downwards.
TTTCTTATACTACTCAGAATAATAAATAAGAAGTTTGATTCCTGTAATAAAAAGTAAGGTCACCATCAGGAATGGTGTGCTAATTTTTAAGAATACAATGACAAGTACAGTAGCATTCACCATTTAGAATGAACAGAAGTAAGAAAACTACTCATTTATCTTCCACAGAAAGACAATAAATAATACTCTATGAAAAGAGGTTCACTTAAATAAACAGCATATAGCAGCAACTTTTTGCAGGCTCTTGGGGACAGAAACTGTATTACACAACAACTGGATTGTTGGAACAGAGCAACTGGAACAACTGGCCCTTTCACTACCATCACAAAATAAACGTAAAACGTAACACCACTTACAAGAGATGTATTGACATGTCTATGCAGGTAAATACTTCCCGAGTGTGTCAATGGGATTTCCTTTGCAATCTGTTGATTTGTGATCACTCCAAAGTGTATTGTTCCAAGATAATCTGAAAAGACCAATTGTCAACTTTATTAAAATTACCAAATTCCAAACTAATTTTCACTAACTTTCTAATTTCCTGGCAATGTAAGCATCGTATTTTTAAAATGTTCAAGACAAAGCAAACTATACTCATTGATACGTTATGTGCAAGTTTCCTTGCTGCACAAAAAAGCATATTCTGACAAGCAGAAGTTTGTACAATGAAAGACATCATCTGAATTACTTTCTCTCTTTTAGATCAACAATGATTTTGATTTGTCGAATTAAAAAGTTCTAAAAATTCATTAATGTGAGTGTACTGTCAGACAATACCTTGCAAGTATTCTATTTTCTCTTCATAGAGAAAGTGTGTAGGCTGTGTCATGTTTTTCTCCAATTAGTTTTTTTCTACAGTCTATAAATAGCACTGGGGACACCACCAGTTGGGATGCTTTTTAAAATAAATTTCTCACAGAAATATTTTCTAAATGACTCCTTGATCCTGAGCCTTTTTGTTTCTTTCAGCAGATCAAGAACCACAGTATGCTCCCTGCCCCACTCTCATGCTCCAGACTCTGAATCACTGCAACATGTTCCTATTCCCCAACCCCTCAGTACAGGAAGAGCACTTTTGGGGTGTTTTTCTCATCCCTTTGAGTCCTGGGGACCTGCACAACACGTGACAGGCAGTCAAGGGCTGTGGATGATATGTGGCCTTAGGAAATCTGGTGTCTATTCTTGTCTATACCAGTATCCTGCTGAATTCTTTGGCAAGTCTCATGTCATTTCTCAGTGCTTGCATCTCCATGTCTCTGTTCAAACTATCAGTTTTCATCACAAAGATGTCCCCCCTTCCCCCAACCAAATGCTTGTACAATGGCTGACGCAATGGAACTACCTTCTCCATTGGGGTACCAAGTTGCCTTCATCATACAAATTCTAATCCAAAACACCTTTAGCAGTAGAAGGCTATAAACTAATTTACTGAATACAGTTCTGTGTACACGCACAGAGCAACTTAACCAACTGCTGCTTTCTGAGGGTGGAGACATGGTGGGAAGATTAGGCAGCCAATGCTTGCTTACTCTCCAATCTCAGAATCTTGGGAATGAACAATATGCCTAGTGTAAAATAAATTTGGGATCTACCGAGAAGAAGCTGATCAGCCCCCTGTCAGGTGATTATACAATGGAAGAAACATCCCAATCCAGGAGAAGCTAAAAATAAGAAATAAGGTTCAGGGAGATAAACAAGAACTGCCAGAGGTGCCCATGAAGTCCAAGAAATTTTGCCTACAACCAACAGCTTATGTAATATAAGATGCAGTATCTTTTATAACCCAGGGTGAGGTGTTGGTTAACAGCAAGGATAGCAAGGCCTCTGCTGAGGCACCCAGAAACCTTCAGCTCAGTGTGCAGCAGTGGTCAAAAAAGCAAACCATGGGTGATTTCAGACGTTACGCGGTCCCGATTCACCACAGTGGATTCTCTGCGGTGGCGAACCGAGCAACCACTCCCCGTGGTCAAAGAAGGCCCCGAACAGAGGTGATGGGACGGCAGGGAATAGGGCCGTCAGACCACGGGCTGAGGCAGCGCAACAAACGTGACGCCGATTCCCGGCCATGGTCAAAACACCCAGAAGGCACCAGGGAGGGGCGGGAGGCAGACATGGCCAACTGAGGACAGAGGAAGCCAAAAGCGCCTACAGGGAATGCCCACACAAGGGAAACGGGAAAGGAGGAAAAGAGGGAGAAGAGCCACCGAGGCAACACACACAGCAGGCACAGAGACAACAAGGGCACAGTGGAACACACAGCACACACACACATGCCCGGGCACACTCACACCCACAAGGGAAAGGAAGGGAAGGGAGGACACAGCGGGACAGACAACACACACGGCACAACAGGCACAGGGGGGACGGCCCAGGGGCATGGCAGGACACGGGAAATGGCACCCATAACCTCCACAACAGCACAGTCCGCACAGGCACCCCTACAGCTTCACAGGCAGTCCCGGAATTGGGGGGGCCCGAAAGGCCGGGCCACAGGCACAGGGGGAGGCTACACAGAACAGGGAGCGGCCCGGGAACGGTTCAGGAGGCAGACAGGCACCCCAAGCGCTGGCGAGGGTGCCACGGAGAGGATGCAGGAGAGCCGGAGCAGTGCAGGCGGTCCACAGATGCACACACCCCTGGGCGGATGCCGGGAGGCGAAGACCAGGGGCTCCAGAACCCTGCGGTTACAGAGGCACCCAAGGGGTGTGTGTGTGTGTGTCATGGGAACAGGAGGGAGCGACGGCGGATGAGGAAGGTCAGCAGCATCCCGGGGAGCCGGGTGGAGGCACAGAGAGCAGGACCTGGCCGCAGGAGAAGGCAGCCACAGAGGGAAGCACCGGTTGCAGAGGCGAACGGGGGGAGAGCCCTGGAGGGAGCTCAGAGCCACAGGCAGGGGCTATGGAACCCCAGGTAACAGGCAGCACAGTTGCAAGGCTGGGACATCATGTAGAAAGCAGGCACCGGCCCGCGGCAGCAGGAAGGAGGCGGGAGCTCTCCGCGGGGTCACCAACAGGGGCACGGTAGGCAGAGGGGGCCTCACAGCCAGCTGCAGGGGGCCACGAAGGGGCCTGGAGCCAGGTGGCCCGCCAGGTGAACGAAGTGGGGTCAACTGAAACATGCTCCGACGGTAGCCCAGCACAGACATGTGGTGGGCGACCAGGTAGTACACCTTGAAGGGGTCCTGCGCGGCAAGCCCCAACTGCACATCTGAACGGGACCACACACTGGACAGCGCCGACAGCTCCACCTCAATGGGCTCAGACAAGCCATAATCAGCAGCAGGAGGCCACGGAAGGTGACCGAGCTCCAACAGCCTGTGATACACTGCCCCACGTGATCACTGGTACCCACGGGCCCCGTGAACACAGTCAAAGTAGGACACGGCCAGGGAAGGGCCCCCTCACTCAGACAGGCCGTGTAGGTGGCCAGGCTGCACACAGACAGAGCAGACACGGTCTCCGCCGCCAACCACCCCACATGCGAGCACCTCATCTCCGAGACGCGCCCATCGGGAAAGGGAATCAGGCCCAGGGACTCCACATGCAGCCGGCAATCGTGGGCGCTCGCCTCATAGCCCAAGTAGTGCAGCCCCGAGCTCAGACTCGCATAGGCAGCTCAGGAGCAATTGCACGGCCAGGAAATGCCACAGGTCATACAGGGCCATGGTCTCACGGAAGGTCAAGCGATAGGAGGCCCCATGGGTGCTGGGAGCCAGGAGCCCAATGGAAGCGAAGCCAGCCATGGTCCAGGAAACAAAGGAGACTAACTGCGAGGACAGAGGGGCCCCACAACCCCTGGAGCAACAGGAGGTGATGCAGGGGGGCCTCAAGGCCAGCCGATAAGGCCACTGGACCCAACATGGCATGGCAAGTGAGCGAGGCGTGCGGTGCGGAAAACTGAGGGGTGAGGGTGCCACAGCCCTTATTCTGTCTCTGGCGACAGAATAAGCTGATTGAGGAAAAAAGGGGGGCTGGTATTGCAGAATTCAATCATACATGATTTTTACTATCAATACTGAACATTGATAACTGGATCATACAAATCAATCAAGCATATAATGGCATGAAATAGCTAATATACCATAAAACAACATTACAGCACAGTGATTATAACAAATTCTGGCATTCAATGGAAAACATATGACACTATGGAATGGCTGATGAAATGATGAAATTACAGCACAATAGTTACATCAAATCCTGGCATGACACAGTTTATAATTGGTATACATGAATTGTGTGCATGCATATCCCCTGCACTGGTTCTGGCGTTCAGATGCGTTTCGGGGAACCTGCCCCTTCTTCAGTGAACCAAGTGTTCCTTCAGTGAACAGGAATAAATGAAATGTTTTCACAAAATGTTGATGCAGTGAAACAAAGTTGACTGTAAGCCTCTCACGCCTCTTTCCTGATGAAGGTGCCCAATTGCTCCACTAATGTGGTGGTTTCTGTGAAGTTCAATGAAACAGCTTAGAGACCAGAAAACCACTCTGCTGGGGAACCTGTTCTAACAACACTCAAATCCAATAAATCCCAATTACAAGTGGTTACTTACATATATTATCTCAATGGTGCTCTGCTCATCTGCCTCTAGCTGCTCATTTTTACTGGTGGTGGGCTCCCTATTCCATATGGAAAAAGGGGGGGAAAGCTGGATGAAGCTTTTCCAATTCCAATAACAAACCGAGGTGTAAAAGAGCACAAAAGCATATGAGGATGAAAAGGGGATAACTTATCACATAAAAATACCATGCACTCTAAACAAACAAAAAAACCCATAGTAATGAAATGAAACACCACCAAATTGGAATATATTTGTGGGTCTGTGTTTCAAAGGCTGCTGTTGTGTCTATCAACGTGAAGGCTTACAAAGGCAACTGCACAACTGGTTACTCCATAAAAACCTGTTGCTGGGTTAATCTCCTGCAGCTGCGGATGTTAGCCAAGGAATGAACCCTGCTGTAAAAACATGCTTATCCAGTGTGAAAGTAACTACTCTGAACCCATTTGGGTAATGAAGGCACCAAAAAACCAAGCACACCATAACCAGTGAGCCTAAAATACCATTGTGGCCTAGAGATAGCCTGCGGACCCAGGACAGCCTACACACTAATCAGGGTGGCGGGGACAACAGGCTGGCAACACAGACATGGGAGGTTGATGACAGCAGGAATGCAGCTGGAGCCCGCACGTGCCCGGGCGGAGGCTGGACCGTGCGCCAGCCCCCTTGCAGGGACAGCAGGTGCACTCAATGGACCGCCCCCAGCTCCCCAGCACGCACGTCCCCTGCAGGAGCCTGCCCAGGCAGCCGGGAGGGGGAACCGCCCATAAAAGTGACCCGGGGGCCCCTGGCAGGGCTCCGGGTCGCGACCCGGGGGTGGGCCTACATGTGCCCCGGCCTATAACTGGGCCGGCTGCCCCCCCACCCGGGGCAACGTGCACCATGGAGCTAGGACAGTTGGGCGCCTGCAGGATGCACCTAGCCCCCTGCGCAGAGTGGTACCGCTTGCACACTGATCTCTTGTGCATCCAGACCGCTGAGGTGCACCTGGGCGCCCGTCTGTGGGTTACCCTTGCCTGGAGCGCCGCTAGGGCCCGGAGAGCCCACATCACCCGCAGGCTCTCCCTGGCCCGGCTCAGAGCCCTGCGGGTGTCCGGGGCAGCCTGGCAGGCTCTCCTCCACAGCCAGGATAGGGTCGCATGGCTCCGCAAGGTGGCTGGGCGCCTCCAATGGTGGAGGGAGACCATGGGGCATGCAACCCTGCTCTCTATGCCCATTGACTGGCGAGTATGGGTCACAGAGTGGGCACAGGGCTGGTGGTCCTGGGCGCTGACTTAGTGGGACGAGACAGCTTGGAGGGTGCACTTTCAGATGGACATGCGCACCCTACTGCGACTCACGGAGCTGTTAACACCCTGGCTGGAGCGGCAGCACACCCCCATGTGGACCCCCATCCCCATGGTGCAGCAGGTGGCCATCGGGGTCTGGGCACTAGCAACTCCCGACTCATGTTGGTCTGTCTCACAGCACTTCGGCGTTGGGGTGAGCACCATCGCCGGGATCCTGCGGAATGTCTGCGAGGCTGTGGAGGGAGTGCTCCTGGACCGAGCGATCCAACTGGTGGACCAGGCAGATGTGATGACCGGCTTCGCGGCTGGAGGGTTCCCCAACTGCATGTGCGCCGTGGATGGCACCCACATAGAGATCCTCTACCTCTCCGCTGGGGAGGCCACGGAATATGTTAACAGACACGGATACCACTCCCTGCAGCTGCAGGCTGTGGTGGACCACCGGGGGCGGTTCATAGACATCTTCACGGGCAACTCTGGGCGCAGTCACGATGCCAGGATCATGATCATCTCCCCCTTCTATGCCCGGATGTACCGCAGGAACTTTGTGGACATGGGGATGACCCGGATCGAGGGGGGGCTCATGCCTCCCTGCATCCTGGGGGACCCAGCCTATCCCCTCACCCGGTGGCTGATGAAGGCATACCCGGTCTCCCGGAACCCTGTGGAGGCTCTCTACAATACCCGCCAGTGTGCAAGCAGGGCAGTGGTCAAGAGGGCCTTTGGGGCCCCCAAGTAGCGCTGGAGGAGCCTTGTGAGCCACCTGCACTACACGGTGGAGACCTCGGCCCTGGTGATCGGGGTCTGCTGTGTGCTGCACGTGTGCGAGACCGATGGGGCTGCCCTCAAATACCCCATGTCCTGGCGCCTTCCTGGCCCTGTGCCCCTGTATGTGAACGCAGAGAACCTGCAGGAGTACCAATACGCTAAGCGCATCCGTGCTGCCCTGGCCAGGTGAATCAGCCGGGAGGTTGAGGTGTGAGTAGCAGCAGTAGTATAATCAGTTTATTTAGGCAGACACATAGTCATAGCCATCGTACAACAATTTACAAAAGAAAAACACCACAATACAAACTAAGCATTTCATACAGTTCTTCCAAGGGACAAAGCACAACCACTATACCTACAAAGTAAAGTTTAAAAACTGAGAACGCCTCACAAAAGCAAGAATCAAAAACTTAACCACTGCTTGGGTAAATTCCTGGGACACATCCTGCAGCAGTTTGGTACATACTGCCTCATCTGACCAGCCAGGGTATTGTTCTAAAAATTTAGATAAAAACTCAGCCCTCAAGCCGTCGTATAAATGACACCTAAGGAGCAGGTGGTCCGTTGATTTGACTTCTTGAAAATCAAAAGGACATAATCTTTGTTCCACCGGAATTTTATTAAACCGACCCTCCAATATTTGGGTTGGAAGGGCATTAAGCCTACCTGCCATCATTAACCACTTTCCCCTTGCTGAAAAATCGGCGGCGAGATAGCAAGCCATAGAGTCTTTCCCTGGTGCCACACTGCAATAGGAACTCAGGTGGGAGGTGGACCGCACTTTTTCCCACTCTTGCTGCAAATCAATGTCCTGCCATCTAATCCTAACCTCCGCTTGAGCAAACAGGGGTGCCTTGGACAATACATAGGACCTTGGGAGGCCCATATGAGACAAATGGCATTCCACTTTCTGTTTCCAGGTACACCTAAATGGGTCTTTACCAAGAAAAAGGAGCAAACCTCTGGATACTGGGTTTTCGATCCTAAAGCACATCTTATGGGCCCTCTCCCATGCCCTAAAGGACCATTTCCGCTGTCCGAGCTCCAGACAGATAGCTGCACCTGAGTACCCCCTGGGGCCCTAAGCAAGGATCTTAAAAATTTGTTCTCCATGCCATCGATATTTACTATTTTGAAAGGTGCCTACAATTCCACCCCAAATAAAAACTGGGCAGAGGTCTTGGCATTAAAGGTTTTTAAAGCCATGTAATAAGCTACCTTACCAGATTGACAAAAAAAATTATTAATCGCAGAAGCGGAGCTTTTGGCCTTTGTGATTGCTTGCTCACCATGGAATTTCCAACTTCCTGTGCAATGGAATAAAATGCCCAGGTACCTGAATTCGTTTACTTGTTCAACTTGAATCCCACCAATGGACCATGAGTACTTATTTTTCCTACGGAATTTGGTGCAGACCATTACGTTGGACTTGGAATGATTAATGGTAAGGTCGTTCTCCCTACAATAGTCGGCCATAGCTTCCAGCTGCCTCCTCAGCCCATTACGAGTTTGTGACATTAGTACCAAGTCGTCTGCAAATAGAAGGCATCAAATGTGGCGGGTGTCGAGGCATGGAGGGAAAAAATGGAGCTGAGCCATAAGCGGAATGATGTCGTTGAAAAAGAAATTAAATAAGGCTGGGGCCAATACGCACCCCTGCCTAATGCCTTTTCTAACATCTACCTCTCCTGAGATGTGGCCACATGGGCCCAATTTAACATCTAACTTGGAGTCAGCATAAAGGCTTTGGCTCAAAGATGACAATCTATGGTCGATTGACAAACAACTCGGTTTATACCATAGAAGAGCCCTATTAATGGAGTCAAACGCCATCCTTAGATCTAGGAAAGGCCATGAAAAAGGATTTGTTGGCGCTTATATATTTCTCTATCATGTGAGCCAGTACTAGGCAATGATCTACCACTGATCTGGCCTCCTGGAATCCTGCCTGCTCGAAGTGGATAATTTGGCAGGATTCCATCCAGGCTTTTAATTTACCTAGGAGATGTTTGGCATAAATCTTGCCAAACATCAGTGGCCACAAGAACCTAATAGGCCTATAATTTGCTGGCAAGCCCTTTTTATAGATGGGGACAACCACTGCATATCTCCATGAGGCTGGCACCACTCCAGATTGATTGATGGAGGAAAATAAAGCTGAAAGCATGGGGATCCACCATTCCACATAGAACTTGAGAAAGTCCACTGGTATTAGGTCCCTACCCAGGGCCCTGCTGTTTTTACAGGACTCTATTAGCTCGTAAACTTCCTCATCACTCACCCGGGGCCACTCAGGCAGCGGCCACATATTACCATTGGAAGACTCAAGCAATTGTGCTGATTTTGGAGGTGAATATAACTCGCTAAAATATGTCGCCCAAGCTTGGGCTGTAATAGGCGGAGGATTTCTATTAATAACTTTTGCCCCTGCATTAAGTAACCTCCGAAATTGTCGGGAATTCCCAGAACCAGCCGCTTTCAAAACTGCCTCCCATCTAAGCCTTAGATGTTCCTTCCTTTTCCTTACAATCATGGCCCGATAATCTCGTTTGGCCTGAAAATAATGCGACGGTAAATGGCATTCTTGGCCCTGGCGATAGGCTCTATAGGTTACTCTCACTACTCCCTTAGCCCTCCAACAATCTTTGTCATACCATGCTTGATTTTGTAGGGAATGTTTTTCTGGTCTGCAAGCTGGCTCAATACTAAGCAGGGATGAATCTCCTCGGATGAGTGACTCGTAAACGTCACACACCTGCTGCCCAGATTCATCTGTAATAATAATTCCCTTCAAGGCCATAGCTTCATGACCCCTCATCCAACCTGCCAATGGCGGACATACTACTTTATCCCATTATTATTATTATTATAAACATTTATATAGCGCCAGTCATGTGACCTGGTGCTGTACAGAACATAGAATTAGACATGGTCCCTGCCTGTGGCTTACAATCTAAAAGTCTAGCTGTACAAAACCATTGGGCCTGGTTGTGGATATCCTGCACAGGTAGCCCACCTATTGATGAAGTTTCTAAACTAGAAAGAACAATAGTCAGCTCTAGGGGTAAATGGTCACTACACTGTGCCTGTCCCACCTCAAAGTCCTTAAGCAGGGGAAGGCTATAGGGTGAGACAGCCACAAAATCAATGACACTTGAACTCTTATAACCCAAAAAGGTAAATTCACCAGGGACATCCTTAAAACAGGACCCGTTCAAGATGGATAACTGACACTTGGCTAGAAAATGGGCAAATTTAAGACCTGTATTATTAATTGTGCAATCCTTTGATATCCTGCAGTGTAATGGAGGGAGGATCGGGGGCAAGGAGGGGGAGCCATGGGCAACTAAGTCCCCATCACAAGAGCCCACCCTTGCATTAAAATCTCCAAGAATTATCAGAGGCGCATCATAAGAAGTTATATTTATATTCTTGATTATTGATTCAAGATAACGCCATACATGGGGGTCGTACAACTTAGTGTTCTGGGGAGGGATGTATACATTAAGAATTACACATGCCCAACCATCCCCGCCCAGAACTAAGCCCAAAAGGAAAGGATAATGCCTCAAGGTTGAAACTATTTTACCGTGAAGGTCCTCATGTATTAGACAAGCTACTCCACCACATGGATGTCCTCTAGGAGTTATAGAGGTAGCTGGTAAGGACAAGGACATAAAGTGGGCTAGTTCAACAGGAAGAACCAAGGAAGAAACTTTCCAAGTTTCTTGTAAACACAGGATGTGGAAATGCCAGACATACTGTACAAAGACTGGGTCCCTAATTCTGGGGCCCCAACCTGCAATGTTTCATGAGCCTATTTTGTAATTCACAAAGCCAGGGCCTTCGTCGTGTCATAGAGAGTCACTCGGAGCCGGGGCGGGCAGGGTGCCCGGCGGGGCGGCTGCCATCACGTATGCATTCATGGTGCCAGCGTGCAGGAGCAGGGAGGTGCTGATGTCGTGCGAGCGGTCCATCTTTGCTGAATGCTCCCGCACCATTCTGTCGATGGCCTGCTCCAGTCGCCCAAACGCCTCTACCTGCCTGCTATGCTCCCGGTGCTCCCGCCTCCGCTCCAGCCGCACCTTCAACTGGAGCCTCCGGTCCCTTGCCTCAGCCTGTTGCAGGGAGCGTTCTATGGCCACCTCCATGCGATCAGTGGCCACGATCATCCGCTCGCCCTGCTCGGTGGTAGAGTGGACAATGTCCTCCGCCTGCTCCTCCCTCTGGCGCCACACCCATGCCTGGTGCTCTCTCATCCGTTGTACCGGGGGCACAGGGCCGGCTTGCTAGGGCCCCTCAGGTTGCCCTGTTGGGTACACAATAGGTGCTTCTTAGGCACCCCGGCCGGCCGCCCCGGCCTGTGGCACAGCTGGGGGGGATCTAGGGCCCCAGCCCCCTATCAGATTGGCGGCCGGTGCCCTCCCCCGGCACCCTTCCTCCCCCCCACTTGGCGGTGTTCTTTACCGGGAACTGCTGGCAGCTCCCGGGGCTGCTCTCCGGCGTCCTCGTCACCCGCCTGTTGCCAGGGCGTGTCGTGCCTTGCGGGGATATGGGAGGGGTTGAGTGGGCTGCCCTTGTCCCCCAGCGGCCCCCCGGGCCCCCTTCCCGTGTTCTGGGGTGGCTGGAGGTGGGGCTTGCCCAGTGCATCCCCCTCCCCCGCTCGCCCCTTCCCCCCGGTCCAGCCCGCCTCCCACCCACTTGCTTACCCTCGATGTCCATCTTGGAGCCCTCCGAGGCTGGACCCTCAGTGTTGCTGGGGTCCCCCTGTGTCCACTGACTGAGGGCGACCAGTTTGCTGGCCTCGGAGTCTCCTGGTCCGTCCAGGGTGTGAGGGCTGCTGGGTCTGGGGATTGTGGGGGGCCTGCAGGTCCCCGAGGTCCCTGGGCATTCCTCCTGGGGGGTGGGGGGCCTGGAGCCGGTGTCCTCCCTGGGGGCGGCGAGAGGAGGGGGTACCTCGGCCCGTTCCCTGCCCTGGACCACGGCGCTCTCCACGAGATGCGGGGCAATGATGGAGCCTTTCATATGGAGTATACGTTCCAGGGCGTCAAAGTAGGGGGCAGTCCGAGCTCCGTGTCCAGACTGCTGGTTGTTGTCCTGGATAGCCTTGTCCCCTCTTTAGTTCCTTCGCCTTTGAGCGGCACTGGGCCATGGTCCTGTGATGGCCCGCCACCTCCATGTCCTGCACGATCTCCCGGCAGACGTGCTCGTTCCGCTGACTGACTGTGAGCTCCAGTTGATGCTCCAGGGTCCCCCTGATGCAGATGAAGTCCTGCGTTTCCCTGTGCCCCCATTGCCCCCCTCGATGGTAGGGTCTTCTCCCACGTGGGTCCTCCAGGTCCTCCTCCTCCTCCGTCTGGACAGCGCCCATCTCCTCCGGGGGCTCAGGCTCCCGGGCCCACTTCCGTGTCTGTGGGTCATGGGCGGGGTAGATATTGTTTTGCCCCTGTCCCGCAGCCCCCCCTTCCCCCCTCCTGCTGCCCGGGCCGCTCCCCTTGTGCCCCTGTGCCGCCGGGTTCCCCCCCCTTTGGTTGCCTTACCCGTTTCAGGGGTGCCTCGTCCCCCGGGTCCGGTTGCCGTCTCCAGGGCTGCTTGTCCCAGCTGCTGCTGCCCCTCCACCGCCCGCAGGTGCAGCACAACCCCCTCCTCCGTCTGCACCTCCTCCTCCTCCCTTGGTCTCTTGCCCTCTGCTCTGCTCTCCTCCCCCTTCTGCCTCGTTCCATCCCGCCAAGTCCCCCTGCCGCTGTGTGCCCTTTAAATCTCCCTCCGCTGCCTGTGTTGTTGCTGGTTGCCTGGCAGCGACGCTGCATGCTTTGTCCCTGGCTGGAAATCATTTTGGCTGATTCCAGCCCGTGGTTGCCGTTCAGACGTTGCTTCCCCCCCCCCCCCATTGGGAATCGCATTGACCACGCTTTTGGAGATGGTCTGGGCCAGAGCTCCGGAAGTGTAGTTAATTTTGACTCCTGCTGGGGATTGACTGTGGTGAACATCTGGCGCCCGTGAAACAGACGTTTGGGGCGCTTTGGCCCCGCCGTGGGATTGACCGTGGTTTACTGTGGTTGACTGTGATCTCATAACGTCTGAAAATACCCCATGTTAGGAATAATTTGGAAAGGGATAGAGAATAAAACTGAAAACATTGTAATGCCTCTACATATATCTATGGTACAACCACACCTGAGTAGCGTGTGACGTTCTGGTTGCCCCCATCTCAAAAAAGACAGCAAAACTAGAAAAGGTACAGAGAAGGGCAACAAAAATGATTAAGGATATGGAACAGCTCCCGTATGAGGAGAGGCTTGATAGGTTGGGGCTCTTTAGCTTAGAGAAGAGACGACAGAGGGGATATGATAGAAGTTTATAAAATTATAAGTGGTGTGGAACACAAATAGGGAGCAGTTATTTACCCTCTCTAAGAGTACTAGAACAAGGGGACACTCCATGAAATTAAGTGGAAGGAGATTTAAAACAAATGAGAGTATTTTTTCACTCAATGCACAATTAACTTGTGGAACTTACTACCAGAGAAAGTGGTCACAGCTGGTAGTGTAGTTAGTTTTAAAAAGGGACTGGATAAATTCTTGGAGGATAGGTCCATTAATGGCTATTAGCCAAGTAGGTTTTCGGAATGTAACCTCTTACTGTTGGAGGCTGGAACAACAGGAAATGGATTGCCCATTGTGACCTCTTGGGTACTTCTCCCAAGAGAAAGAGATTGGCCACTGTCAGAGACAGGATGCTGGGCTTGATGAACCACTGATCTGACCCAGTATGGCACTACTTACGTTCTTATGTTAGGGGCCCATAAAATCAAAAGGTCAGTCATGTTTAACAATAACTAATACACAGCTGAATCCAAGAATGGTAAATTAATAATTAAACTATGTCAACTAAAATGAAAGCATATGAAAAAGATTTAAGAGAGCCAGGTTTCTATCACCATCCTGTAATTCCTCAAACGTGTTAAAGATTTAAATTAGTCTAATAAGAAGTGACAGTTTGTCTCAAAGGTCAAGAAACAGTGCTCGAGATATGTTGACATAACTACACAGACTCTAAACATAATTCAGAGAAGACTACTTTACTTTTGCAAGGACTTAAGAATATTTTTGACTCAAAGAGGGACTCATGAAAACATGAACCTATGGAACTCTTCATATATGGGAAGAACTATGTTCTGAGGCTGTGCTATCCCATTTGTAAAAACACATGAGTTCCAAGGTAATATTGAAATACTTGCTAAAATAGGGACTAGGACAGATTTGTGGAGCCCACTCTGAACAACTGTCCCACTGATTTGCAACGGGGAGCTTGAGCACGGAACAGAATGACATAAAACAAAGGTATTTTCTTCTGAAAGCAAAGCCCTGGGGTTTTAAACAATAGAGGCTTTTGTAACTGGTAAAATGAGCTTCTCAGCTCTGAAAAATATGATCCTTTAGCATTTTTAAGAAAGGCCTGGAAACAAAGTAGGCTGATTTGATATGGAATTACCAATAAAAAGTTCCCTCACAGCAATTTCCTCCTTTGATGAAATTTGGTGTGCCAATAAAGCAAAGAATGCAATCATATTTCTTCCAACTTGCGTGAATTATGCTCATTTTTGTGCACCGTCAAAGTGTGGGGGGGGGGGGGGGAAGTATACTGTTTCACTTTTTCTGTGGCTGAGTTTCAATTTTCAAGCTGCCCTTTTTATTTTAAACATAATAGCCATATTTCCCAGTAAGAAGTTTCCACTAGTATTCTTTTCAATAGGAAAAAAAGCATTATTACAGATGTTTAATGTGTTCCATTTCCATAAAAGGGTCTCACAAAGGTACATTAGACTTTGGAAAGATATCCACTTCATGTGCTATTCCACTTGCTTCATTTCTTGTGTTGTACTAACTCATGATACCATGCAAAACGTCACTGACATATCTGAGATTGCAAAGAGTATAACTCAAACCACAACTTGATGTACCGACTTGTGACAAACTACCTTGCCCTTCACTGAAGGAAACTAGTTTCAATACTGGTATTTCTGGACCTACATCATCTCTCCTTGCTTTCTGGCTCATTCCATTCAAAAAACGTTAAGGTTGGCTGCGATACATACAATTGCTTGCTCCTGGAAATCTCCGCAGGGTCTCACCGTAACAAAATGGAGGAACAGGCTGTGGTTCATGGTAACGATGGAAAGGATAATGGCAGAAACAGAGGACAAACTGGATGACTTCTACCTAACATGGAACCCATGCTGGGATATTACCACCTCCCTAAGTAAAGAAAAAAGCAAAACTCCATTGATATGCTTGACAGACATTTGATCAACTGCAAGATAAGTAAAGATGTGGTGTGGACTCTGGTGTCACATGCTATGGTTGTTATTGTATATGTAATAAGTGAAGGATGGTCACTGATACAGAGATTACTATTGTTCACGGTAAATTTGTAATGATTATATACAATGTACCGAAAGATAAGAAAAAAGAAAAATCACTGCTGCTTCTCCTGAACCCGAACTGGAGGCCTGGTAGATTCTTTTAAATACCACAACTGTCCACACTCCACATCCCGTCACCGCAGGGCCCCTTGGTTCACTGGGGGGCTGCAGTGTATGAAACAGATAGGCAGGAGACTAGAGCGATGCTGGCATCGGACTATCTCTGAATCGGACCGACATCTCCATAGGGTCCATTTGCAGTCCTATGTTGAGACTGTGAGGATAGCAAAGAAAGAGTTCTTTGCTCCCCTCATAGCGTCTGCAAAGTCACGTCCAATGGAGCTGTTCCGGGTGGTGCAGGGGCTGGTCAGTCCGGCCTCCCTCCGCCTGGACGGGGACTTGTCCCAGACCCGCTGTGAGGAGCTTGCCACCTTCTTTGCAGACAAGATCACTCAGATCCAGAATAACTTCGACAACGGATTGGAGGCAGTGGGTGAGGAGCGCGAGGTTATGGAGGTACCGTCTGGTTTACCTTCTTGAGATGAGTTTCAGGAAGTGATGCCAGCCAATGCAGTGGATGCCTTGGGGTCTGTTAGAGCCACCAGTTGCAAATTAGACCCATGCCCATCCTGGTTGGTGAAAGCCTCCAGGGAGACCTTGGGGACAATGCTGGTGAGGGTAGTTAAAGCGTCCCTTCGGCAGGGGAGGTTGTCACCCAGTCTCAAGCAGGTTGTGGGTCGCCCCCTGCTGAAGAAACCATCTTTGGATGTGGACGCACTCGCCAGCTACCGACCCATCTCTAATCTTCCCTTTTTAAGGAAGATTATTGAACGGGCAGTGGCGATACAGCTCCAGGCACATCTGGACAACATTGGTTTCCTTGACCCTTTTCGTTCTGGGTTCCATCCCGGCTATGGTCCTAAGACAGCGTTGATGGCCTTGGTGGACGATCTCCACCGGGAGATGGATGCAGAATGTTCAACATTTCTGATCCTGCTAGATCTCTCGGCCGCTTTTGATACAGTGGACCATGGGCTGCTGCTGACACGGCTGCGAGACCTGGGGGGGTCTGGACAGGACTGTCCTTGGATAGTTCGGCTCATTCCTCTCGGGGAGAAGCCAGCGGGTGGTGCTGGGGGCTGAAACATCAAGCCCCTGGACCTTGACCTGTGGCGTTCCACAGGGTTCGATCCTGTCTCCACTATTATTTAATGTGTATATGCAGCCCTTGGGGGAGATCGTGAGGGTTCGGGGTGCATTGTCATGATGATACTCAGCTGTACCTCTCATTTTCAACTGACCCAGGTCCTACTGTCTTGTTACTTTCCCAGTGTTTGGAGGCCGTGGCGGATTGGATGAGGCAGAGCAGACTGAAGCTCAATCCCGACAAGACTGAGGTGATGCTGGTGGGCAGGGCGAGGGAGGTTCTGGCTCCCCTTATAGGGTGGTCCGCCCACCCGTAGCCCAGCAGGTTCGGAGTCTGGGGTGCTTTCGGACGCGGACCTCCGCCTGGATTGACAGATGGAGGTGGTGGGTAAAGCCACCTTTCACCAGTTGTATCTGGTGCAGAGGCTGCATCCATACATTTCCGGGCCTGACCTGGCCACCCTCACCTTCATCACCTCAAGGCTATACTACTGCAACACGCTCTTCGTGGGGCTTCCCTTGATAATGGTTTGGAGGCTGCAGCTAGTGCAGAATGTGGCGGCCCGTCTCCTTACAGGGACGGGTCAGCAGGAACACATAACGCCTGTGCTCCATACTCTGCCCTGGCTGCCTACAGCATACCAAGACAGATTCAAGGTGCTAGTGTTAGCTTATAAAGACCTGCACGGTCTCGGCCCCTCATACCTCAGGGACCGCCTCGCCCTCTCATACCTCAGGGACCGCCTCGCCCTCCGAGCCTCAGAGCGATCCCTTCGGTCCGCCAGGGGCACCTTTCTGGAGGTTCCCCAGGTAAAATGGGGGGCCACAATGGGCACTCTTGGTGGCCGGGCCGCGACTTTGGAACTCCCTCCCAGAGGAAGCCCGCCTGGCCCCAGGTCTGCTGGCTTTTCGCCAAGCCTGCAAGACCTGGCTGTTCGCCCAGGCCTTCGGAGAGGGGGGTGGGATAGTTAGGGGTTAATTTGGGAGTTATTATGGTATTTTTAAAATTGTTGGGGTTTTAGTGTTTTTATTGAATTTTATTGATGTGTTTTTTTGGTTTTGTAAGCCACCCCAAGATGCTGTAGGCATGAGGGGGCAGCTAATAAATGTAAATTAATAAAATAAATATCTTAGCCTTCTGGGTTCCAAACCCCAAAACAAATTTATTTAACATAATTAAACCTTAATATTTACTATTTTTTGTCCCAAATGGGCTGTTAAAGTCTGAGGAGAACCAAGCAAGAGGTACCAACATGAATCACCACATAATTAAGTGCCCCAATTATTACAATTATCTGTGATCCTGTTCCCTTTTAGGAGACAAATGGCTTCCTCCCAACAATCAATTCTTCTGTTTTTGTTTTTTAAAATATTTTATTGCATTTTTCCTTATTGTGAAACAACAACACAAACATAAAAGATGGAGCAATCTGAAGGCAAACAATTATGTCAGAATTACATCTTAAACTCAAACCCCAAGCTTCCAGACAGCCAGTGTGATCCTGCTGTCCAGAAATTCCAAACGTCTACCCTCTTGGCGTACTCATCTACCTCATCAATAAGAAACATCAGCATCCTAAGTAGCTCAGTATTTCTGTTTGTTTTCTCCCCTCAATTAACTATCCGCAAATACAGGTCCACAAAACACATTTTCCTGACAGACAAAACAGCAGAATGGGTGAAAACAGATATGCATATAACTCTGCTTTAAGACCGCTTTAGCATTTCTTATACATGTTGCAGGGCTGTTTTGGCGCCCTATGCAGTCCTGAAACATGCGTAAGAAAGGTTAAAGCGGTGTTAAAGCAGAGTTACGTGCATATCTGTTTTCACCCATTGTCACAGGCTATTTGTCATTTTGTCTGTAAAGCACCATGTGCACATATGGTGTTGTATACATTAATAAATGATAAGTTCTGTTATTGTTGGCAAAAACATGCTTTCAACCATGTTGCCTTTCACATTCAAAAATAAAAAACAAAGATGTCTTAATAAATTACTTATAACAGTCTAATAGTATTGAAAAAGCTTTCAATGGTATATAAACTCACAAACAAACATATAAATGCAAAAATTGTCAAGTTGAGCACATTAAATGTCTTAAAACAGCCAACACATTTCAACCAATGTCTTCATCAGAGCTTCTTCTTCTACATCAGAATAACTTGACATGAAATCATAACTATAAAAAAAAAGGTATGTGAGCCTCCAAGTCCTCAATGAAATCTACTGTGGAGAAAGCTCTATTAGCAGCAAGCAATTATTTAAAAATTTCTCTCTTGATTTTGTTTGGTGTATTTTCATTAACTGCTAAAAGATCTCTCAACAATAGCAACCAAAATTTGCACTTAACACAAACTGAAATTCACCTTCTTGGTTACTGCTTAGTGCTTATTATTTAATAAAGCAACACCACAACTTAAATTTCAATCCAAATCTTTTCCCATGCGTGGCTATTCCTAGCACTTCTCCTGTAGGTTTTTTTAATCCCTGACCATTGTTCCGTCAACCCAGAGCACCATTCTCATTGTGATTGAGGATAATATTAACCACCTGCCCTGCACTGTTTATAACTTTGTGCAGGGTTCTAAAGCTGTAAGAGCTTCCAGTCATATGTGCTTGTATAATATGCTTGTAATGATTGCAATGCCCTTTCAGAGCAATCTGCTACAAGTGCACAGCGTGATTAGGTGTGCTGAGATTCCACACCATCCAGCAGAGTGTGTGTGTGTACCAACTATATTATTAATGAAGCAATCAAGGGTGGGTTTTGTTGCTGTTTTTGTAATGCAAGAACAAAGATGTTGTCTGCAAAGCTTGTCTAGCTTACACAAGGTTAGTGTCAGGCAAAACGAGTTTTCAAGCACAGTGCATTCAAGAACGCCTACCTTTAACAGAAGTTGAAAGAACTGCCTATGATGAGGAACAAAGTTTTCCCTCATGAATACCATCATTTCCATAGGATCTAAACTTTAAATTAACGTTTTTAAAAAACCAAACTTTCTAGCCCTTACAGTTTTGGAAAAAAGGAAGAAGCATAACCAGCTGTGAGCAAATACAGTGCCATCCTCCTAAATATGTCATTAGATCTGCCCCGCCCCCCCGGTTGTACTTTTAAGAAGGATTAATAGAGAGCATTATAAAGTTAACTTTAATCAGATTAATAGGGTGAAATGCATCCCAAAGTAGAAAGTCCACTGCTAATAAAATCCTTCAAGGAAACTCTAAATTGACCCTTTGCATCAAGTTAAATTTCACCCCTAGAGTTGAAAACCAACTGTGCCACTGGTAATATAACGAATGTATTATTAAAATGTTTATATAGCACCAGCAATGTACTTGGCACCAAGTGGATAGGTGTGATCAGATTGCACTCTAGCCAGCATAATTTATGTACAGCATACAGCTGCAAATGGAATCCTGGCACTGCAGAGATTCCACACAACAGATTACACATGAGGGTCTTTTAATAAGAAAAGACTAAGTCAAAAAACAGTTATAGTTTATCATAAAACTAAATCATGTAGCAGGGCATGAAGTTTGCAGGCACCTGGAAGCCATTGGCACCCAGAAAACTGAGGCTGGCGACTGGTTCAGGGGTGGAGTGGGGAAAGAATAGTTCAATATCAGGATAAAGTCTGGCAACTGATTTTTTTTTCCCCTCCCGAAATTCAGTCTGAAATTTCATGCCCTGTATGTAGTGTGTAAAGAGCAGCCAAAACTCGCAGGATGGCAGGAGAACTCAAAGTAAGAGTTGAAACACTCTATTGCTGTTTGAAACACGATACATCTTTACGATGAAAACAAGGTGTGTAAACATGTGATCTCCCATAGGTGAGAATCACGGAGCCACTAGAAGAAGTATTATTACTCTAATTTTACTGATATAGAACAGAGAGCGCATTCAGATGTTATAAAAAAGGCAGGTTTTAAAATTTGTGTACAAATAGAAATGTGCAAAAATTTCACACACACCCCTTCTTTCTCTCACCTTACATTTCATGCACATATTTGTTTGCCACGCAGGTTAGTTGATGCATTTTTTATTATTCACATGTTTCAATTCTCATGTGTTTTTCAAGCAATTGTTGCCCGCAAAGAAAATGCTGTCATGTACCTCCCTTTGACCCCCCTCAGAGCAGACTCCTCCGCCGCCATTCTCTCTTCTTCCGGGATCACTACTATAGAGAGGGGAAGCAAGACAAGTCACGTTCTGTGTCTGTATGCCCGTCTCTATCATGCAGGAGGACCAAATGCGCAATGCCTGCGCATTTGTAAGGACAGTTCTTTTCTCAACTCTCTAATTACGCACATTTTTAAGAGGCAAATTTTCACTACCTTTCCCATGTTGAAAACTTGCCAGTGTTGAAACACACGCATTTGTAAAAGTAGAATTTGGATATCTTGACATTCGCTTTCTAAAAAATTGTTTTAGGCAGAAACACGCAGAACAGTACATTCCGACATTCCGAAAACCTGTGTGAGAAAGAAAAATGTGTCTTTTTCCTGAACATGAGAATGTGCCCTGAGCCATGGTTAAATTACCTGCTTAAGTCTGTAGTAGCATCTCAAACAGAAATCATAAACTGGCAGCAGCTGCTCTTCCTACTTGCCTCCAGAGTCTTATTTGGCAACTAGCCCATGCTGGAGTGTAAGTCCTATATAGATATGCATGCAGCCTTCATTGTGATTGGGCAATAAGTTTCTTTCCTTAGGAAGTAACTTGGGGAGGAAATTAAAAGCAAACACTAAAGGTTAGTTACCAAGATTAAAAGGAATAAAAATTTCTACTTGCCCAGAAGACAATTTTCAACATTAAACTAAAAGTTCGTTTTCTAACTAGTAACAAAGTTAGCTTTCTATGTTTAAAACTAAGTAGCTTTCAAATAGATATGGAAGTCCAAAAATGGATGTAATGAGTAACTTGGCATGGCTGATTTTGGAACTTCTGAACCCAGAGCCAGAATAAATTGGATTGGGGTCAAGATTGTTGTAGTGTTTGCATACCCAGTTCCACCTGCAACACCAGCCCCAACCCAGGGTGGAGCAAACGCTGCCCTGCCACAGCATCATCTCCAACCCAGACCAGGAAAAGGGGGCCTCAACAAACTGCCCCATAGGCTACAATTCCCAAAGCCCCTACATTAAAATTAGCCGTGCCTGAGCCTGCTCTTCCTAGCTAGCGTGTATGTTCAAATGCTAACTCTTCTTAGGAATCCTATAAGCCTTTAGGAACAGCGGGCATTGTGCCTTTCAGTGATGAACTTGCTACCATTTAGCATGTCTCACTCATGACACTTCTCCATTCTCACTTTACACACCTTTATAGTCCTTAGTCTCAAGCTTGTGTAAGTCATTTTGTATTTTTAGGAGGGTTTTTGTCTGTGTGTCTTTGTTTGTTTTTTAAAGTCAATGTCTCCAGGGTATTTTATTATGTTTTTAATAATGTTGAACAGTGCCATGAGTGTTTTGGCAGGATAGTTGCTTTCAAAATAGAATTGTTATGTAGAAGGCAGTCAATTCTTGGTACAGAACAAGGGGAAACTATTTGGAACTGTTACAGCAAACTGAATGGTGGAAAACTCCAGGCAAAAGAAGCTGGTAACAGCATCACAATTAATATAATTTAGGAGTACAGATCAGCATCATCAACTGAAGATTCAGGCTGCTTGCCCATGTTACTGGGCCAAGGGAAACTTACGAGAAGAAAACTCATTGTGTGGAAACTAATGTGAAGTTTGGAACATGGGCACACGTTTTAAAGCCTCAGTAGGCGTCTTGCGTTGCTTTCATGGACGACAGGGTGCAAAATCCAACCCTGCCATCTGTGAATGAAACCAATGTGAGATGTGTCTGATTATGCTTTTAACCCTGCACACAAGTTCCAAGCTTCACGTTATTTTCCCCACTGTGAATTTTCTTCTCAAAAGTTTCCCTTGGCCCAGTAATGTGGGCAAGCAGTCTCAGTTGCACATCTGTCTCTTTACTATTATTATAAAGGACCAAAGAGGTTGGTACTCCAGCCCATTGCATTATTTCTGCCAGCACAACTGGGGTGACATTATACACCCACTTTGCATCGGTGGGAAGGATAATACACAGTGTAGTATAACAGAAAATAAAGTCCCAAAACTCTTATTACCATTTCTTTCTATAACATCATTCACACAGGGAAGCGTGCATATCAAACTAAAAGTGATAAACTAGGAATCTATAAGTCAGAAATGAGGGAGACCAATTATTAGGTAATCCAGTTGTTCCAAAGTAGGACATTTCCCTGAAGCATCCCATTGTGTTATCCTTACTAGTTTTCAATGACCATGATAAGACATCCACCACTTTCCTCAATATACTACTACAACTTTAAGCAGATCTTTAAGTGGATCCTTAACTAGCAACTGCCTTTTGGAGAAGGGTGGGGCATAAATTTTAAAAAATAAAAAAATAAAAGTAGATTAAAAAACCAAAAAGGAGGCTAGAAAGGGAAGCCCAATGTAGATAAATCTCGACTATCTAGGCATATAAAGCAAAAATTCAGAGTACCTCATCTTACCAGTTATTTGTGTATCTTTAAAAGTAAACAAGTCAACTCTGTCCAAGATAAACAGTATTTCAGATAACACACAACTTGTTGACGGAAAATGTGAGTGGAAACATCTCATCATATAAATGAGCTCCTTTTTGTGTTCAGGACATACACTTCCTCCTTTAAAATGTAGGACTATAATCCAGGACAAAGTGTTTAGACTGAGATTGCAGAGATTATGTACAAAACAGAGTTCCCTCCAAATTTGGGTGACGAAGAGCAAAAGGTTTTAGTAATTTGATATATTAATTAATTGAGCATCAATCTTAAAATATTTATGGAGTCCTGTTCTATTCCTAGTTACCGGATATAGGTGTAACTCCCTTAATGTCAATAGGAACTGTGCTTGCATAATACAGACCAGGTTTGGAGACTAAGAAGAATTCAAGTGCACACAGTGTCCTTACAACATAAAACTGAATGGAATTATGTTTGGTAAGTAATGCTACTACATAAAAATATCAAATTTTCTTTGTCTGGGAAATAAAAGGCATGCTTTGGTTAAAGTACTATTGATTAAAGAAAAATTATGGATATAGGGTGTCTGTAGCAAAGCGCCTCCCCACCCACTACCCACCCATCATGCTTGTTGCAGGGCTGCATAGGGCGCTAATGCGGCCCTGCAACATGCATGATGGGTTGGGAGGTGCTTACACCCATAGTTGCATGCATTGTTCCATCCTTCCTATTCAACCGAGATTGCAATCCATGTGTAAACTCAAGCACAACACATACCATCTTCCAGTCCGCTTTCCTTAAAACCTACATATGGTAAGCACAAATATACCCTATTGACTAAACTTGCCCACTTCTTACTCAGTAAAATTAATGGTTTAAATAAAAGGATCTGCGTTGATTTTAGACTGCATGGTGAAATGTTTAATCAGTTTTCAAATAAAGCACCACCTTTGGTTACCTAACTCGGTAGCATATATTGTGACAACACTGAAGGAGGAGGAGATGATGAGAATGGGGCAAGAGGGATTTGGAGCCAACAGTCAATAAGCATGCACCAGCAAATATTCAGGGCAACTGCCAATACACTGCAATCCCTATTGTTTCTGCTCCCACCATCTGGACTGGAAGATCTCTTGGCATAGTTCTGGACCCAAAAGGTGCTAGGGGCAAAATGGCGCTATCTGGCTTGTTTTTCCCTCTACTAACCCCAGCATGCTGCTCATTTTGGCTTGGCTGGAGAAAGTTCTCAGCTGAGACAGCTACTTCATTAGTTTGCCCTGCAAGATATAGTGGGGGGGGAGTTCTTTTTCATGGATGGCCTTGCTGTTCAAACTGAAGTCATGCTCCTCTACTCTTCCCATTTCAATAACGTTCCAGATCAGTAAGATACTTCAGCTAGCCTACGGGGGACATACTTCATTGCTTATGTAAACAGAGCTTGTGAATACCTGGAAGCAAAGCCAAGAGCAAAGGAAATTGGTTCTCAGAAAAAGCTATAAATATACTGGGAAAAGCCTGGGAACTCACAAGCAGCTTTAACACCTAAACTAAAAAAACCAAACTAAACTGCCAAACTGAGTCAGACCAATGGTCCATCTTAGCCCAGTATTGTCACAACCTGACACGGCAGCAAGGGTTTCAAATTCGGGTCCAAATCCGGCTCTTCCAGGGTCTCTGGCAGAGGCCATCCCGGCATGCTACCTGAGACCCCTCCAAGCCCCCAGCAGAGGCCTCCCCCAGGCGTGCTACCAGGGATCCTGAAGTGGAGATGCCAGGGATTGAACCTGGGACCTTATACATGCAAAACACGCGCTCTTACCACTTGAGCTATGCCCCCCCATTACCTTGGTAATGAAGCAATCCCAAATTCATGCTGTTAGGACCTTCATGCTCTGACCCAGCGCAAATAAATGGGAGTTTTGCCACTGACAAACAGGTGAAAGGTCAAATTCTGTGGCTGAAACCCACTCTGCCTGCAGGCTCCTGAGAATTCCCGCTCTATAAGTGGAGTTCAACAGAGCAGTAGAATGATGATATCCAGTCCTCCAAGAGAAGGTCAGGGTCAGGATAGTTCCTGTTCTATACCATGTACTGTCATAGCAGCCAAAGCCCTCACCCATGCCTATTCCATGGTAACAGGAGCCGCTGGATCCAAATAAACTCCTTTCTCCATTCCATCCCCTGAGCCACTCCCAAAGTGGTCTTCCAAGCAAGCTTGTGTAGAGCTGGTGTGCACATCATCTGCACTGAGCATGAACGATGAGGATGCAAGCACCTTTGTGCAGTCCCTCAAAAAAACAGAACCCTGAGGCATCCCACTCAATGGACTCTGGGGGTAATGAACTCCCAGCTCTCTGAACCCAAGGACATTTCACCCCATACTATAATGGTGGGTTTCTCAGAAACAAGAGTAGTTACACTCCAGAGTAACCACCTCCCTTCATCTTTTCCCATAAGCAAGGGGAACCAGTAATTCAATAGTTCTTCCCTTCTCCTGATCTAACATCCTGCTTGGGAACTTGCAGGGTATTCCAATAAGAGGAAGCTCAAACGACAAGCATTCAGTGGGTGTTTTTAGACAAGTCCCTCCCCCCAATTACCACCCATCATGCATGCTGCAGGGCTGCAGAGGGCACCAATGTGGTCCTGTAACATGCATGATGGATGGGTGGAGAGGAACTTGTCTAAAAACATCCAGTGAAGCAGACACATTCTCTTACTAACACAAAGGAGGAACTGCTGAGGGCTGCTGGGGCAGCAGAAGGCTCAGCAATTACCTCCCTCCAATAAATAAGCAAGAGTAGGAGCATTCCTCTCTGCTGTAACCCCACTTCCTTGAAATCATAGGTACCACCCCTATGATTGAATGAAATTACCTAAGTATCTGAAGCTACCTTATCCAATGTAACATTCAAAAAGTTTTTTTATTTAGGGCCTTTATTTTAGACTTCTATGTCTTTTAAGACTTGTAAAAAGCTATCATAGTGATGTACAAAAACATTAGTTGCTATCTTAGACTTCTTTAAATAGGGGATTTCAGGGAAAAAATTCAAGAGCAACCTAATGTACAGCCTACATCAGAAATCTCTGTACAGTTTAATGTTACAAGGAAGAAAGAAGGTGGCAAGCTCAGCAGTGGCTAAGAGATGCAAGCTACAATTACCACCAAGAGGAGGAGATGAAATGGTGTGAAAGCAATCTCAGGATGACCAGGTCAAGGGTTCAAGCTAAAGAAATGAAACCTACCAGAAATGTTCCACAGTAAGGTAATATGATACACAGTAAAAGTCTCTCATGCCTGCTGGGACTAATAAAGAAAAGAATAAGAATTTGAAGTAACTCACAACATTTAACATTTGTGAGAGGAGGGGGAAAGACATCTGGACCTGAGGAAGCTAGCAATAAAATCATGTAGGATTTTAGAACAGTTATTGAAGTCAAAGCTGAAAATTGTGGCTGATCATTTGCAGTAGCAGAGAGAATGGGTATACTTTCCAAAGGAGGATCAGGGGAAAGGGGTGTTATTATTAAGATGCCATTAATAACTGTGTCTTAGAAGGAAGACAAATGGGAACAGAAAAATTGCCACCAGATTCTGGAAGCAGGTTTGCCATTTGGAAAGAACTAGAATGTAGGTGTGAAAGAAAATACACAGAAATGCTTATTAATCTTTGGGGCCCCTTTTGCATATTTGTTTATTTTGAATTAACAAAACAGGTTGGCTTCTGATTAAGTAGTATGAATTGGGTCTATGATTCTCGTGCAAACTAGTCCAGTGAAACTGAGAGCAGAGAATGCCATATTTCAGATTTTATTTGACTGCACTGTAGTAAATTAGTGTGGGGCTCAGACTGAATCATTCTTAGCAATTATTAAATTACCTAGGACTAAAAACCTTTGGTTTAAGAAGCTTGTTAAGGCGGCATTACAAATTATACTCAAAAGTTTACGTGACAGTAAATTGTATGTTAGGGCAACTTTAATAAATATCAGACCAATCTATACTTTTTTCTTTTTTTATTCATTCATTTTTTAAAAATGACTAAACTGAAATTAAGCTGCATGTGTGTGGTATGGTGATGAACAATACTTATATGTGATGAGAAATGTATAGAGTTTAGTCATAATTTTTTTATTAATGAATAAGAAAAGAAAAATGTAAAGATTGGTCTGATATTTAATAAAGTTGCCTTAACATACAATTTACTGTCATGTTAACATTTGAGTATAATTTGTAATGCCGCCTTAACAAGCTTCTTAAACCAAAGGTTTTTCTGTCTAAGTAATTTGCTGTTCTTTTGAAACTTAATAGTTTTGTTAATGCATAAGCTGGCCCCAGACACAAGAACACTGCAGGTGCACATAGGCGCCCCTCCATCCCTCCCCCCAATCGAGCAACCTGTTTTTTCACAGATTTCTCTGTGCAGGGGTGATGGGTGAAGGTGCATGTTACACAGGTTACTCGATGGGGTAATCCTAAATTTCTACCTAAGATAGTATAAGACAGACAATTATGAGAATGTGGCCCTTTTTACACAGACCTCTCCCACCCATGAACATGCAGATTTTCGCATGTTTATGGGGGGGGGGGGAAGTCCTGTGTGAATGACGCGGCATGTGTGCCTGCAGCGAGTGGGGGTGCGTGCGCACGCACGCCTACTCACTCACCCCCCATCTCATCCCTATGCACGGAGCAACTAGGGAAAACAACAGTTGCTCCGTGGGTGCGGATGAGTGGAGATGCGTGTGTGGCCAAGTGCATACCCCGCCCATGGACCCACCACCTGGCAGAGCCGTGTAAAAACAGCCTGTGAGGAGCCACTCGAAGAAGAACAGAAGGTTGCTGCCTTGTAAACAAAGTTATTTGAGATGGCTCAAAACATTTTCACAGCACGCACCCTTCCAGCCCCGCATGGAATTTTCTTATATTCCTAGAAAGGGTTGCAAAGAACTGTCATTCTGAGGTGGAGACTGCTTTTTATACTAGAGGAGCTCGAGACCATCACGTGGTCTATTATTTGAAAATGGTGAGCATGCACAATCCAGTTGTGAGAATGTTAGGAGTCATTTCGAAGAACCTTCTTTACAACCTTCTGATCACTCACATGGGGAGGAGTTGTTTGTAAACACACAGCTTTATCTCCCAGTCCCATGGGTGTCCCACTGCTGCTGCTGCTGCTGCAGCACTACTAGCATGCAGAGGCCAGTGAGGGATGGGGACCCCTCCACCTTCAGTTCCCACCCTGGCCTCCCCTTCATTGTTTGTAATCACAGAACACGTGTTCCTGGAGGAAAGCTAGAATGGCTGCCAACCAGAGGTTTTTGGTCTACTGACTCCTATCAAACAGCAAAGGCGCTGTTTAATCAATGAGAGTTTGCTACCACCTTAACTATAGGGCCACATTTAATTTCCAAATGTCTCTTCAATCTCAAGATGGGTAGAAGCTATATTTTCAACAGCTCATGGAAAAAAAGCTAACAGATTTATTTATTTTATTTATTTTGTAGATTTTTATACCGCCCCATCCTGCAAAGCAGCTCGGGGCGGTTAACAACAATAAAAATAATTTTAAAACATTTAAAATACAAATATAAA
Organism: Sphenodon punctatus; assembly: GCA_003113815.1. NCBI lineage: Eukaryota > Metazoa > Chordata > Lepidosauria > Sphenodontia > Sphenodontidae > Sphenodon > Sphenodon punctatus. Next base: position 14,484,151 of record QEPC01007559.1, on the reverse strand, counting down.
AAATATCAATAAAACAGGGCTATGTGCAGTCATAAATAAATAAACGGGCGGGGGATTAAAAATCACACACCCCTCCCTCCCAAAGGCCTGGGCAAACAGCCAGGTCTTACAGTTCCGCCGAAATGTCAAAAGGCTTGGGGCCAGGCGAGCTTCCTCCGGAAGGGAGTTCCACAGCCGCGGCCCTACCACCGAGAATGCCCGCTCCATTGTGGCCCCCCGCTTAACACGGGGGACCTCCAGGAGGGCACCCCCGGCAGACCGCAGGAGCCATTCCGGGGTGCGGAGGGCAAGGCGGTCCCTAAGGTAAGAGGGGCTAAGGCCGTATAGGGCTTTATAGATCATTACTAGGACCGTGAACCTGGCCCGGCACACTATCGGCAGCCAGTGCAGCGCTCGGAGCACCGGTGTAATGTGCTCCCGGCGACCCGTCCCCGTAAGAAGACGGGCCGCCGCATTCTGCACCAGCTGCAGCCTCCGGCTTAATCATGTCATTAGTTCTCAAAAATGTGGCAACTTTCTTTACACAATTATAGGAGTGATTGACCTTAACTTTAGAATACTTTGACAATCAGATTATCCAAGACTTAATTATCTACAACTTTCATTTGTCAGAAAGAAAAAGAAAAAACAGCACAACACTGAAAATTGATACCAAATGTTCATTATAGTATTTAGATTTTTCAGGGTAGACTATCTGCAATATGCTCAGTATCAGAGCTCAACAGAGAGCTCAAGAGAGGCTTCCCAAGTCATGAGATTGCTTTAAAAACCAGAACTTAAAAAAACTAAATTTGATTTTATTTGTCTGTTAGGTTTTGAAGCTTTCAGTTGCATTTGGTTCACATTCTTAAGCTTTTCTCTACAGCTATGGGTGTTTTTACATGTGATGGGCTGCCTCCACCGCCACAGACTTCTTTAGGTGGTGGAGGCAGTCCTTAACCCAGTCACGATTGCTGGACTGCCAAAGAAGCAGTGGCAGCGGCCCAGACCAGGGAGTGTCCGTACATTCCCACACCCCGCGCTCTGTGCAGCGCCCTTCCCCCCAGCTGACAGGCAGCCAAGGTGGCCAATGACTGCCGCCATGGCACGCAGCTCCCGCCACCAGTCTGGATTGGGTTGAGTGAAGGGGGCTATCAGACATGATAGCCCGCTTCATTCCAGGTCTAGCAGCTGGCTCCTGGCCATGGTAGAACTTAGCCTGGGCTGTCACGGAGTTTTTCCCAAGTAACAGCTCATGCTAAACTCTACCACAGTCGGGAGCCAGACCATGGTAACATCTGGCAGCCCTTTTTAAATGTGACGTTGGGCACAGATTAATCCGTGCTAAAATGGATTAATCCATGCCCAACTTCATGTCTGAAAACACCCTACGCAAACTAGAAATGTTTTTATTTTTTATTATTGGAGCAGAGATTCATGATTCCAGGATCTGGGGCTTTAAAAATGAAATGTATATGTATCCTTCTTGGGATATATTTAGCGCATGAGAGAGAAAAATCTTCTGTTGCTGTTCTAGATGCAAAGCTGACGTCAATTAAGAATAGGACAATTCCAGATGACGTGAAATTTCAGTGTACTCAAAGCTGGTCAAAAGCCATTTTCTTTTCCAGAACATAAACGTTGAAGACAATGGATGACTATAAGGAATAAATGGAGTTAAGACCGCCCCCCCCCCCCTAAAGTTAATTGGATAGCAATTCTCTCTCTGACATAGTTATGATTTTCTTTGGTCAAGTAATTGGACCTTGATAAACTATAAACTAAATGAAAGAAGTCGATCCCATTACGCAGTTCCTTCTCTCTCTCTCTCATAATTACAATAAATTAAGTTTCCAATTTGTGACAGGAGGGTGAGCATTTAGTAATGTGGATAGCTAAAATATCCAGAAATTTTACTAGAAAGTCTAAGGATACTCTTCAAAGCACTCAGGACAGAGGTTACCTTTCAGAGGTAGTTATTAATGCAGACTTGCCTGCATTTTAATCCTTCGTACCATCTCTCTCTCTCATTTCTTCCATTTATTCTAGTTCATTCCTCCCTCATTATGCAATGTTCTATATAGAACCACATCAATTTCACGTCCAATTTTTCTTATCACTTAGCACCATCATTTAATCTCTTCTCAGCAGCGTTGCTATATTATTATAGGCTGAAAGAGTATAAGGTACAAAACAAGTAGATACACTCACTGATTTAATTCTGTTAAACAATCATATGTAATAAAAATGGCCACTCTAGCTGTCTAACCAAAGAGCTGAAAAGATTAAGACAGACAGGAACAAATACAAACAATGGAAAAATAATGGAAAATGACATATGTGCAGCAAATGAATAAATTGACAATATTGTATACGGATGGGGACAAAAGTGGTGGTGGGAAAATTAGGGGGGGAATGATATAATGATATATAAAAATGGAAATTGTCCAATGACAAATGTAAATAAAAGAGCAGAAAAAATGCACCCTACCATTGGTACCACCCTATTCCTACCCTCAGCCTGAAGAGCATGCCTGACATCATGCTCTTCAGCGCGAGGCTTTATTGACATATACCTTCTCACTCAGCTCAGATGTCTTTCCAAATGCAAAGACTTCCAACAACATATTTCCTTAATTTCAATTAAAAGCCAATCAAATACTGTGATTTAACAGATATTTAACATAAGATTCTATTTTGCTATATTCACATGCACCAGCAGTGCTAAATCTTCACAATAGTACAGAATGCTGCACTGCAGATTCCACATTGTGCATTTTGTGGATAGTGGGTGTAAGTAACGAAGGTTGGCTAATTAATGGTGCTTGGGGGGGGAAAGCTAGGTGGAATGGGTCCCCTCTATCTCCTCCCAACAGTGGGGTACACAGCTACACCATGGCACATAGGCTCCCCCAGTGCAGCTGCACCACCTGTCCCCCTTGATAGTACTGAAAGCTACAATGAAGCAGTCTTGCGTGAAGAGATGTTTCATAATGACAGCAACAGCGACTTAGTTTAGTAAGTAATTATGCACAACTTGACTAACAGGTTGATACAAGTTTGGTTGATAAATATTACTGTAGTAGAATATATTTAGATTTTTATTATTCCATTTGACCTAGTTGCGTATGACATTCTGATTTGATTTGTTTTTAAATCAATCACCTGGAAGTTGAATGGCTTCTAGTGAAGTCTATAGAGGACACAAAATTGGTGAAGTAATAGAAGATTATAGGCCATTTAAACACAATTAATCTAAATTCCTCTTAAAAGTGGGCCATAACATCTCAGCTACATGTGTTTTTGTACAGCCAAGTGAAAACGTAACTCATTGTGGCAGGGCACAGCCTAGGAGAAGTGCTGGTCCTAGAGACCTAGCACCCACTAGGTGCAGGTGCTAACGAGGCTGCAGACGCTGGGGAAAGCAAGAGACAGTGCCTTATACTGCAGCAGCTGTGGAAGGGCATGGCTTGAGCCAGCCCTAGGGATGAAGCTGAGCTAGGAGCTCAGTTTAAAAGAGAGACTTGGGAAGAGACAGGGGCTGAGGAAAAGCTCTTTCCAAGGCCTGACCCAGAGGGGGTGTCTGGGTTGTGGGTCAGAGGGAGTGTGCCTGAGTTGGAAACTGTGAATAAACTGGGATTTTGTGTATATGTCCTACAGACTGTGTAAATAGTAAAAAGACTTGAGCTAAATTCCCCAAGCCAGACAGCTGAAACCTACACCAGGGAGCCTTTGCGTGACTACACTCATACATTTAGGAACAAGTGTTCCTAGAAAGCAAGTCCTAGAAAGCAGTCACTTCAAAAAGAATGTCCTAGTGAAGAAACGGAACATCAGTTCCCAATGTGAGATTGGGTCAGTTAACATCAGAGAAGTAATGAGCTTTGCACCCTATATTGACACCAAAAAAACCCAAAAACCCCACCCCACAACACCTCCCCCCACAGCCTCCTGGAGTACTGTACCTGTTTGGGTGTTCACACTTTAAAAGAGGATACTGAGAAACTGAAGAATTTGAAGAAGAGAGATACAAGAATTATGTAACTACTGGGAAAAGAGTCTTGCAAGAAGAGACTGAAGGACTGTCTGCATGGATTACCAAAAAGATTGTAAAGATGTGGCTTGATGAATCTTTTACAAGTAAAAAGCACGGAATACTGTAGAGGTTTTTTAATATAAACAGGAAGGTCCAACAAGAACCAATAACTAGAAGCTAAAGCTGGACAAACTCAAATTTTGCACTGGCCTTGAAGTGGGGGGTCTGTTAGTCGGGGAGATGTCATCTGTGCCCTTGTCATGGACAGACCATTATCTCCTGTGGGCCAGTCTCCTGGTGTATGTCTGTCCTCAGCAGGGCATGGAACTTATTTGCATGGTTCGCCCCTGGAGACTTATGGAACCGGATCGGTTCTGGAATGCTCTGGGGGATATACCTTCTGACTTTGACAACCAATCGCTCAATGACCTGTTTGGCCTCTGAAACACCTTGTTGGTCGAGGCCATTTACTGGACGGCTCCCAGGCGTCCGCTCTCCAAGCATAGGTGATGCAGGGCCCTGTGGTTTATGGAGGAACTGCATCAGCTGAAGCGGGAGCGGAGACAGAGTGACAGTGGCACCACTCTCGTACTGAAGCTGACCAATTGCAGCATAGAGCTGCATTAAAAGCCTATGCCATGACTACACAAGCAGCAAAGCAGTTTATTTGATACCATCATATTATCCTCAAAGTTGCATCCAGCAGAGCTTTTCCGGGTGGTGAAGGGGCTGGTCAGTCCGACCTCTCTCCGCCTGGAACTGGAATCTTCCAGTGCTCACTGTGACATGTTGATTTACTATTTTGTGGATAAAATCGCTCATATCCATCACAACTTCGACGCTGTACTTAATGCAGTGGCTGTACCAGAACTTATGAATGCCCCGTCTGGTCTGGTTTTGTGGATCCAACTCGATCCTTGCCCATCCTGGCTGGTAAAAGCCAGTTGGGAAGACATTAGGGCCATTGCTGGCGGGGGTTGTCAACACCTCCCTTTGGGAGGGCTTGTCCAGCTTCAGGGGTGCCTGAAGGAGGCTGTGGTGCGGCACTTGCTCAAGAAGCCATCTCTCGACATTGATGCCCTTGCCAGCTATCAACAAGTCTCTAACCTGCCCTTTTTATGGAATGTTATTGAATGGGCAGTGGCCCAGCAGCTCCAGGAGCATTTGGACCACGTCGGATTCCTTGATCCCTCGCAGTCCAGCTTTCGCCTGGGCTATGGAACTGCGTCTACGCTTGTGGCTTTGGTCGACGATCTGCGCCGGGAGTTGGACCAAGGTCAGTTCACCTTTCTGATTTTGTTAGATCTTTCAGTGGCTTTTGAGATGGTTGATCATGAGATGTTGGTGACACGCATGTGGGACTGTATTCGGGTGGGTGGGACTGTTTTTGAATGGTTCCGCTCATTCCTGGCCAGGGGAACTCAGCGTGTGGTACTGGGGGATTGTACATCATCCACCTGGGACATCACGTGTGGTGTCCCACAGGGATCTATTTTGTCCCCTCTCTTGTGCAATGTGTACATGCAGCCTTTGGGCGAGATTGCGAGGGGGTTTGAAGTCTGGTGTCATCAGTACGCTGATGACACCCAGCTGTACCTCTCATTTTCAACTGACGCAATCATGGTGTTTGCCCGGTGTCTGGCTGCGGTGGGGAATTGGATGAGGACAAGCTGTCTGAAGCTGGATCCCAACAAGACAAAGGTGATGCTGGTGGATAAGAGCCAGGGAGTGGAGGCCCCCATCATTGATGGGGTGCATTCCTCCTTGGTCCCTTGGGTTCAAGAGTTCTCCTCGATTCACAGCTCTGCCTGGATGCTCAGGTGGCTGTGGTGAGGAGTGCATCTGGTAAATTACATCTGGTTCGCCACCTTCAGTCATATATTTCAGGCTCTGATCTTGCCACCATCATCCATGCATTCATCACTTCGAGATTGGACTACTGCAACGCACTCTACGTGAAGCTACCCTTGGTGACAACCCGGAGGCTGCAGCTGGTGCAGAATGTGGTGGCCTGACTCCTTGTGGGCGCAGGCCACTGGGAGCACATAACACTGCTGTTCCATTCTCTGCACTGGTTGCCTATAGTCTACCGGGTCAGATTCAAGGTGTTGGTTATCACCTTTAAAATCCTATAAGGTCTGGGCCACACACACTTGTATGACCGCCTCATCCCTCATGTCCGGATCAGCCCCTGCAGTTGGCTGGGGGCGCCCTCTTGGAGGTCCCCTGGGCGGTGACATTCAAGAGGGTGTTCTCGGTGGCCGCAGTGCGGCTATGAAACTCCATCCCAGCAGAGATTTGCCGGTCTACAGATCCCCCCTCCTCCTGTAGACAATGCAAGACCAGGTTGTTTCACCAGTGGGGGGTTTCTTTTGTTTTTTGGGGGTAAGGTCTTTTTTAATTTTTCTCGGGCCTCTGCTGTTTTTATGGTTAAGAACTACTGTACTCTGGCCCACCTCACAACACTGCTCAGGCGCGTTCACTTAGGGTGCAGGCCTGGGCCCACCCCCAGTCCTCTGCTTCCTGGGAGAGCCCAAAGAGCCGGGGACACAGCGGCAGGTAGGCCTGAGCGTACCTCATTCTATGAACCCCTTCATGGGGAAAGACAAAAAGAAAGCGGGCAACACTACAAGTAGGCATCGTCGTAGCACCTGGCAGGCAGGGGTAGCTTCAGCCGCCACGGTGCTGGGGGATGCCCTGGGGGAGATTGGGTGTGGAGCGGGGGCCTTCCCGCCCGGGCCTACAGAGCTTGGGCCATCAGGGATGGGAAGGGGGGGCGGATGCCATCCTCTATGAGAGGCTCGCGGGGTGCGAGGCCATGCTGCAGGAGTTGGCTGTAGCCAGGGTGCACGCACCGCGGGACCAGTCCCACATGCTGTCGTCCCCCCCAGGGTCTTGGCCTCCTGGGCCTTCTGGAACCCCTGTGCATGGCCATGAGCCAGGGCCAGATGGCCCGTGGTTGAGAAGGGGAGGATGCGTGATGGCCCCCCCGGCCCATTTCCTGGAAGATTCCCCGCCAGTAGGGTGAGACAGGCGGGGATCCACTCAGGGAAATAGGGCTCCCTGGAGAGGCCCCCCTTCTTCCCCGGTCCGCACCCCCCCAGCCATGGAGAACACGGGAGGATGCCCCTGCAGGGCCTGGGATGGCCCTCCCGTGGGGGGGTTCCTTTGGCAGGACTGGCCCGTATGCCCCCTCATCCCAGGTCAACAGCCAGCCAGCTCCCTGATGGGGTTGGGCTTGGGCCCCCCATGAGCCGGGACACTGACACCCCCCCTCGGTTGGCAAGCACCCAGGCAGCGGGGTGTGGAAGTCCTCCTTTGTATCTTACAGGGATGTACCGGCCCCGCATCATGAGGAGCCTGGCAACCACCCAGTCCCAAAAGGACAGGGGAGGGATGAAATCCGCCAGAGGATTGAAGCGACTGAACAAGCCATCCGCGCGATGGCAGAGCAGCTGGCTCAACAACCAGCAACCCAGCGGGAGCCACCTTTCCTGACCCCGCATCATGACTCAGGTGAGGTAGGGGCCCACTCACAGGAGATGGACACTACAGGCACCTGGGAAACAGCCCAGGCCTGGCCACCAATGACTCAGTCAGTCAAAGCAGCCAGCGGGGCTATGCCTGCAACAAGAACGACCCAGCTACTGTGGTAGGGCGGGACATGGGTGCCAGTGACCATGCCCCCTGTCCCCACCCCCGGGGCTGGTGGTGGGGTGCATTCCCTGTGGTGGCCGCCCCCCCGGCACACCAATGGGGCAGTACCGGCCCCCTGGAGGGCAAGTGCTTCAGGTCTGGGCCCCTTCATCCGTCCCCCTCGGGCAGCCGAACGCAGGGCTGGGTTGGCTGCAGTCCTTGGTTGAGGCTGCTAGGCAGCGTCCCCCTGCCAGTGGGGAGTACGCCGAGGTGTCCGCCCCCATAGAGGACCACCTTCTCCCGGCCACCCGTGAGCAGATTTGGCAAGTGACATACATTGATATATTTGCTCTCCTGTTCAGTGATCTCATCGTGGATCCAGTAGAACAGGATGACAAAAAGAATAGGGAGTGGTTCAAGTGTCTCAAAGCTGAGAGGAACTCGTCCAATTGGACCGCAGCCATCTCCGTTTATCAAGGGGTAATGATACAGGCGTACCCTGGCCAAGCTGTAGACCTCCTCAAGTACGCTGACATAGTTCGATGATCATATGAGGCAGGCCCTTCTGGGGCCTGTCTGCAGCATGACGAGGCATTCATGCATCAAACAGCCTACACTCTGGGCCTTCGATGGGACCTCCATGCGAATGACTTATGGCTCAATTTTATGAGTGGTACGGGTAATGCTCCCAGATCAGACAGCAGCCACTTACTGGTCAAAAAAGGGGCTGCATCCGCTTCTGATTCCTTTTGAGGAGAAAAAGGCAGCGGAAAACACCACAGGGCAGTGCTGAGAGTACAGTTGACTGGGAAAATGCTCCCGTGCGGCCTGTAGATTTTGGCCCACCTGTCCAAACTGCTTGGGACACAATGCGTCCTCCGCAGGCCCCCACACCGGAGTTGTGCCCCGTCCAGGCAGTGGAGGCATACCTCGCCATACGACCCTGGGTGCCTGGGCCCCTCTTTAGGCACACCTCGGGGTGGTGGTGACAAGATACCAATTTACAGCTGTCCTGAGGTCGGCACTGACCAGCTTGGGTTTGCTGGCATCAGAGTTTGGCACCCACTCATTCTGCATGGGGGCTGCCAGTTTTGCAATAGCAGCAGGGATGACAGAGCAGGGGATACGAGCAGTGGGCCATTGGCAGTCAGGGGCCTACTGGTTCTATGTCTGGCATGCCCCCTCCCACAGCCAGGTCTGAACTTAATTTTGTCCTCAGGTGCCCCTCCTCTGCTGCCGAAGACAAGTCTGGATCATTGGGCACAGCTTGGTACGTTGGGCAGGCAAAGCGGCCATTCAGAGCTGGTGGGGAACCCAGCTTGGTCTGTCAGCACGAGCAGAAATATGATGGAAAGGCCGTAGCAGTATGAGGTGGCACCAGCTGCTGCCTGCACTACAGGCGCCACCCACTGGCCCCCCGCCGAATGACATACCCCAGCTGAAGGGCATGCAACTGATAAAGACCACCAAGAGGGATGTGTGGGAGAAAAGAAACTCTTCCCATCCGCCCTTATCGTATGGACTGACCTCGTGGAGCGGATATCATGGGGCAAGGGGGTACACCCGAGAAAGGTAGATAAAACCCGGAGGACTATCAATAGGGGTGTAGGTAGGTGGCTAACAGGCTAACAAGAGAATCCACAGCTACGCTTTGTCACATAAGTGGCCCGAGCTGTACCGCCAGGATGGCATGCACCTGTCTGCCAAGGGAAATGATCACTACCTGGAGACCCTGAAGGAGAAGCTAGCCCAAATACTGGATAGGTTGTAGGAAGGTTGGGGTGGGGTCCGTCCAGGTGGCCCGGGCGACCCCTTAGTGGAGGGGTCCAGTACTGCAGTTTTAGAGCGTAGAGTAGAATTAGTATGAGTCATCTCCTTAAGAGATGGGGAGGCCACACCTACCGCAATAGCAGCGTATGGAAAGTGGCGGGTTAGTCTCCCTGGGGGTGTCCAGTGAGGGTGGTAGGGATGGATATGGTCCCCAGGCTACAGGCACCCTCCTCCTTACTCAAGTCCGGAAGGACTTTGGTCCCCCTCAACCGTGGCATGTGTCAAGAAAGGGGGCGGGGGGGAGAGACATTGTGTTTATGATTGGGGCAGTAAATCGAAGGTATATAGAAACCACCCCCAAGTTGCTGTTTGGTTGAAAAGTGAATTACTGGACCCAAATCACACTAGGCGATTGCCCCCACCTATTCGAATTATAACTGACTTTAATAAAGAGTGCGGACATATAAACCCAGTCCTTGGTGTCCTGTCTCCTTCCGGGTGTGTTGGCAATGAGCATGCTCACACCAACCGAGCATGCTTAGTACTAGCAAGTAGGAAAATGTCACACAAAGCAGATTTTCTCACACTGCACATAGTTCCCAAAGCTTCCAGCTGATTTTCCTCAACAATTTTTCCTTCAATCTTCTCTCCCTGTGCATTGTCCCTAGCACGCAACCTGCAACCTTCGAAGGGCAAGCAAATTTATCCTGTGCAATCTTTCCTGCTTTGTACTCTGTTCTGTGCAGACTGCAATCTTCCCTCCCATTGGTGTTTATAAAGTCATACGGGTTTATAACCTCTTCCCCCTTTGCATTGTCTGCAACCTACTCTCTCTGCATGGGGCTTTCTCCCCATGCAATCTGCCTTCTCCAGGGCAACTCTGCCGGCCTTTCATCATCTCCATTGCAAACCTCTCCCCTCTGTACTCTCCCCCATGAAGCCTCTAAACTCCCTGCTCCCACCCTGATCCCAGGCAGCTAGCAGACTCCATTCTGGGAATAAATCCAGTGGGGAGGCTACCGTGCTTAGCGCCCTCCTTCCCCCTGGCTGAGCTACGTTCTTCTTGCCCAGTGATGTATTTGGGCAAAAGGGGGGAGGAGGGGCTCCTAGCAGCTCTCCCCGGCTCGGGAGAGCTGCTAGGAGAGATTACCATTTTGATGGGGCAGAAGCAAGAAAGGGGATGGGGAGACAACAGGATTGAACCCCTGATCCTGAATGTGTCACTGCACCTTGTACACAATGGGACCCTGATCCAGGACTTCCATACACTGCCATAATAACTGTAAACTACACGCTCGGCGGCTACCTAGCTAGGATTGGCTGCGAGCAGCAAGTGACCAATTACTGTTCTAAAAGCCCAGAAGAATCAGCTGATGAGATTTCTATGGCTGAGAGTCATGGAGGGGAAGGGAGAGGGAGCGCAGCGCCTGCCTGTTTATTAGGATGCATGGGCTGTGAGTGGGGTCTGGGTGGGCGATGCCTGCATGCACATGACCACATGCAAGGGGCTACTCTACACGCTAAACATGTGAGCAGGGGCTGCACGGACCAAACACAGACTCTAGCAGGCTCGTGTCTCGTTTATAAATACCTTAGGAAGCATTACACCTTAAAATGACAGCTGGATACATTTATGGTGAGTAATTATATAAAATTATACACATGGACACATACATAGTTAGGCTGAGTGATTCCATAAGGGTCAATTAAGTTTTTATTGAATCAATCTGTGGTAATCCCCATCTTTAAAGTGACAGATTTTCACTATTTCAACCTGATGAAAGCAAATTTCAACTGTAAAAAGAGTAATCTTACCAGCAAATGGCTGAGTGAAAATTTTAGTCTTAATTGACTATATTCTATTTCCTAATACATCCTCCTTCTATGACCAGAGATTCACAGTAAGATATTTTTCCAACTACTCTTTCACTGGATATTTCAGTGCAAAAGCTATCAACAATAATAGCTAGGATATAAAAATATCATTTGAGCAGTGCTTTGGTTAAAAAAAATTGTAATCTCTCTTTTGCACTGTGTGCCAACCCTCAGAAAATTACATTCAGTCTCATGAATTCATGTTTACGAGTTTTGGAATTTAATAAAGAATGATATTTACTCACGATATGCAAGTGAATTATTTCCTATTCAACATCTGTAAATTGCACATTTTACAGTCATAACTTGAAAATGCCAAAGTAGTATATGTATGCCACTGAAAGAATGTTATATTCTATTTAGTAGCAATGCTAACATTTGCTCGGTTCCCAGTGGTAATTTGCTTTTCAAGATATTATCTCAGACTCAAACTGAACATGAAGCAAAACAAGCTGCCCTGATCACTGAAGTCACAATTACTGTAGACTACAGATGAAGCAATCAAGTATATGTTTAAATGGAAGTACTGTTTTGTCATCAATTAAGAAATTCTTTTCTGCAAGTTGTAGGAAGAAGTTAGTTTAACATTTACTTTAACTGCTTTATTATTCCGATCCAAAGCAACAGTAAATCCCTCACTTTCTCAAAGCCTCTCTCCCTACTGTTTTCTTGTTCTCCAATAGTGAAAAACCCAAAGTCATCAAACTCTGCAAAATCGGACCACAGTTTTTAAAAGTGTCTTAAAAAAAGAAAAATAGTCAAAAATTGTCTCCTTTTCAACGTCAATGTCTCATAACAAATAAAACAGCAACAGGATGCCAACATTACAAGCCAGATAAAGATCAAATCTCACAGAGTGAGCTACTTACAACAGCAAACAAAATCTGAATTCCAGCTGGAATCAAGAGGTGGAAGAGAAGCAATGTTGGTGTTCCTTTCAGGAATGTACTCTAAACTGCAAGATGTTGATGGAAACATACGAGGCAATTACAAATTATCTCGTATAAACAACGTATCACAGACAAATATAAATGATTCCAAAATACTTGAAACAGTTACTTATAAATGAGCAGACTATGAAAAAGAATAAAAATAATACATTTAAATATTTATATGCAAATGCTAGAAGTCTAATTAGTAAGATGGGAGAATTAGTGTATGACACTAAATGAAGATCCAGACATAAACCGGCATCTCACAGACCTGGTGGAATGAGGATAACCAACAGGACACTGCAATACCAGGATACAAAATATACAGAAATGACAGGGTAGACTGAGCTGGTGATAGGGTGGCTCTATATGTTAGAGACAGCATTGAGTCAAGTAGGATTCAAGTTTACAGGAATTGAACTGTACTCTGGAATCTCTATGGACAGAAATTCCATTTGTAACAGGGAAGTGTATAGCAGTAGGGCTATACTATCGTCCCCCTGACCAGGACGCTGAGACTGACTATGAAATGCCAGCAGAGATTAGACAAGCTACTAAAACTGGAAACAACAACAACATCATCATCATCATAAGAAGAAGAAAGAGAAAGAGAAAAAAGAGTGATTTCAATTATCCTAAGATTGACTGGGTGAATGTCTCCTCCAGGCATGATATGTAGCTATGGGTGAGCCCTGACGGCTTGGGATGCAGGGGTTTCAGCATGCGGAGCCTCCTTGTATGGGAAGGAGACTTGGGGGTGGTGCTACAGAGAAAAAGCTACAGCATCCGGTGCTGCCGCTGGAGCTGCCGGGGTTGTGCGAGAGAGAGGGGAACCCAGTCAGAAGCGACCTGATGGCGGTGGCACAGTGGAAGCCCCCCCCACCTTTAAAGACAAAGATGGTACTTGGTTGTGGGGTCGGGGGGCCCCGTTTTTGAGATCCGGGAGCCGCGGGATCCTTTCCACTCCCCCCCACCCTTGCCGGGGCGGGGCCTGGCCATGCCAATTTCCAGGTCGCTTCCCTTAACATTGGGAGTGGCCGGAGGCGCGTGCTCGGGGCGCGTGTTGAAAGGGCACGGTCAAAGGGCCCTTTGGCCGTGCCCTTCGGCTGGGTCAGGAGGCGGAGGTGGGAAATTTTGTGAATGTGTGTATTGTTTGGGGGGGGGGTAATGTTAAATACTGACGGAGAGGAGGATGCAGCCAACTCTCCCCAGTGAGAGAGGGGTAGAGTTAGGTGAAATGTCCCTTGGTGGCAGCAAGGGATAGAAGGATTAGCTTGTGGGGCCAACTGTTGGATTGTTAAAGAGTTGGTAGGAGGAGATTGTCAGTAAGGGTTGTTTTTGATTATGTATAGTGATTTATTATGTATTATTGTTATTTTGTTGTACTGGGTCCCCTGCATGGGAAATAACCCAGGAAATGTATTTTGCTGTTATGTAAGCCGTCTCGAGTCGGGTTTCCGAGAGAGTGCGGGGTATAAATTAAAGGCTATGCTATATGGAGGTAAAAGTTTCCAGATGCCATAAATGATTGCTTCTTGGAGCAGTTGGTCATGGAACCAACAAGAGGAGAAGCTACTTTGGAGCTAGTCCTAAGCAGAATGCAGGACCTGGTGCAAGGGTAACAGTGGTGGAGTTGCTTGGCAATCATGATCACAATATAATCAAATTTGACATAATTACTGAAGGGAGAATGGTGACTAAAACTACTGCAGTAGCATTTAACTGTAAAAAGTGGAGATTATGCTAAAACGAAAACACTAGTTAGAAGGAAACTAAAAAGAGCAGTTGCAAGGATTAAATGTTTGCAAGAGACATGAAAACTACTTAAAACACCATCTTGGAAGCCAAGATTAAATGTATTCCACAGGTTACAAAACATAAGCATGAGGACCAAACATCTGCCAGCATGGCCAAATGGTGAGGTGAGGGAGGCAGTTAGGGCCAAAAGGCAGCCTTTAAATTTTTTTTTTTTAAATGAAAGCTAGTCCTACTGAGGAAAATAGGAAAGAGCATAAGCACTGGCAAATTAGATGTAAAACATTAATAAGGCAGGCCAAGAGAGAATTTGAAGAGAGACTTTCTAAAGAGGCAAAAACTAATAAAGTACATCAGAAGCAAGAAGCAGAAGCTAGACAGACTTGGGCCATTAACAACCAAGAGGTAAAAAGGGTGCTCAAGGAGCATAAAACCATTGCAGAGAAGCTAAATGAGTTCTTTACTTCGGTCTTCACTGCAAAGGATGTTGAGGAGATTCCCACGCCAGAACTGTTCTTTCCTGGTGATGAATCGGAAGCGCTAACACAAATCTACGTGACTTTGAAAGAGGTTCTAGAGCAAACTGACAAACTAAATAGTAACAAATCAGCGGGACAAGATGGTATTCACCCCAGAGTTCTGAAGGAACTCAAATATGAAATTGTTACTACTGGCAATTTGCAACCTAGTGCTAAAATCTGCCACTGTACCAGAGGACTACAGGATAGTGAAAGTAACGTCAATATTGTAAAAAGGGCTCCACAGGTGATCCTGGAAACGACAAACTAGTGGAAACTTATTAAGAACAGAATTACTGATAAGGCCCCTCATGACAGAGACTTGAGGAAATTAAGAAGTCATGGGAAGGAGGCAGTGTCCTATTGTGGATTGGTAACTGGTTAAAGGATAGGAAACAAAGAGTAGGACTAAATGGTCAGTTTTTACAATGGAGAGAAGTAAATAATGGAGTGTCCCAGGGATCTGTACTGAGACCAGTGTTGTTTAATGGATTAATTAATGATCTAGAAAAAGGAGTGAAGAGTGAGGTGATCAAATCTGCAGGTGACAGTTATTCAAGGTAGTTAAAACATGAGTGGACTGTGAAGAATTGCAGGAGGATCTTGCAAGACTGGGTGACTGGGCATCTAAATGGCAGATGAAATTTAACTTGGAGAAGTGCAAAGTGATGGATGTAGGGAAAAACAATCCAAAGTATATGTACACAATGCTGGCTTCTAAATCAGGAGTTACCAGTCAGAAAAGGGATCTTGGAGTCCTTGTGGACAATACATTGAAATCCTCAGCTCAGTATGTGATGGTGGTCAAAAAAGCAAACAGAATGTTAGGAATTATTTGTAAAGGGACGGAGAATAAAACTGAAAAGATCATAATGCCTCTATATAAATCCATGGTCCGACCACACCTTGAGTACTGTGAGCCAGGTTTCTGGCCCAGCTTATCTCAGATGAGTTTTGCACCAATACCAAGTCTAGTATCATAGATGGACAGGACGACGGTCAGGTAATAGATGTTTTCAACTCTGATAGCTCTTATTTTCAACATCACGCTGGGGCTTTTTCGTCAGCTAGTCTCGGCAAGGGTCACAAAAAGCTCACGGGCCAACGTTGGTATGATGCAGAGTGTCGAGTTGCTCGGGACAAGGTCGCTGAAATTTATTCTAGTTACTGTTGGGGTGATCTTCCAGCCTTGCCAGATCGGTTTTTCCTACTAAGGAAAGAATATAAACAACTAATAAAATCTAAGAAACGTTTACGAATCTGGGTGGTCAGCACTTTTGGAGGCAAGCAGGTCTAGGGATGTTCACAAATTCTGGAAAATAGTTAATGATTCTATCCATAAGGTCAGATCTTTTTGGTCTTTTCCTGTTCTCCCTCATATTTGGGAGGACTATTTTCGCTCAATGCACTTAGACGACGCAGCTGCAAATAACGTACTCGATCTATTGCCCGAATCTGAAATTTTACCAGCTTGGCAGCCGGTTACTGAACAGGAGGTGGCTTCTTTAATCGCCACATTTAAGAAAAACAAAGCTCCAGGCCCAGACCTGATTCAAATTGAATTTATTTTAGCTCACCCAGATTTGTGTGTCCCAGTACTAGTGGCCTTATTTACAGCCATAAATTGTTCCAGGCTATTCCCATGTGGATGGGGTAATGCTATCATCATCCCAATTTATAAGAAAGGTCCGCGATCAGATCCTGCCAATTATCATCCGATTAGCCTGTTAAGTAGCGTTAGTAAAATCTATGGCAAATACTTATTAGATAGGCTGATTTCCTGGATGAATCAGTCTAAAAGTTTGGCCCCAGAACAGGCCAGTTTCTTAAAAGGAAGACGTACAATTGAACAATGTTTGGTTTTACATCATCTGATAGAGAAACACAAAGCAGCTAATGGCAAGCTTTTTGTTGCCTTTTTAGATCTTAAGGCCGCATTTGATTCAGTTGACAGATTTCTTTTGTGGGCCAAACTAATGAAATCTTTGATTGATAAAAGTCTTCTATTTTTACTCTACTGTACCCATGCAGATTCCTCCCAGATTGTTAAGGTGGACAACAAGGGCCATCTTTCCAACAGAATTGACACCTTAAATGGAGTGAGGCAGGGCTGTGTCCTAGCACTTGCCTTGTTTAATCTCTTTATTAATGATGTAGTTTTGACCCTTACCCAATACCAATTTTTTCCTCCTAAATTGGCCTCTAGATCAGTCGGCTGCCTTTTGTATGCAGATGATCCTGTCCTGTTATCCCAGACCAGAGTCCTTCAAATATTTGGGCATTAATTTTCATGCCCAGGGAAGATGGGGCGATCAAGTAACTAGGGCATCAGAGGCGGCGAAAGGTCAATCGCAGGCAATGTTGAGGTTTTTTAATGGCAGGGGGTGTCGTAGAATTGATCTTGCAATTAGAGTTTTCAATAGTAAGGTCAGAGCCAGCTTTCTTTATGGTGCTGAACTATGGGCCCCTCTTGCTCCAGTAAATTTGAATTTGATTCAATCTAGCTTTTTTTCTAAATTACTTAAGACTCCAAGGGGTACTCCTCTTGCTGCAATTAGGCTTGAGGTTGGTCAAAGTAGCTGGCATATATCTGCTTGGAAAGATTTTGGTTGAAACTTGTTAAGTCCCCAAAGGACTGGTTCAATGTATGCTTCAGGATTCCCACAAGGGTTACTGGCTGAAAGCCATTGACAGATATTTGCATCAACTGGGGTTTTCGTTGGAATTTCTTGAGGATAAAGATTTAAGAACAGCTTGGGCTGTGATCTCGATAAGGCTGAATGAAATAGCGAGACAGGAGCTGGCCAAGGTTGCCAGCTCCCCCCACATGATAGGATTTCACTCATGGGCACCAGCTCCCTGGCAAATGGCCCCATATCTTGCTACATCTCTCCTGTTTAGAGAGAAGTATCTTTTTTTAGCAGCCCGCTTTAAATACTCTTCTCTCTAAAGTGCTTGAGGGTCGTTTCTGTGGTACTCCATATAGTGAGCACTTATGCCCTTTTGAGCAACAGTTTTCCGAATCCTCACACCATATCCTTTTTGGGTGTCAACTCTATGCCGTGGCCAGATCTAAATATTTGTTGAGTCTGATTGACAAATTCCCAGGTAGAGATCCTGTGGCTTTATTGAGTATTGCCTTGAGTGACACGGATAAGAATGTCACTTTTGCAGTAGCTACATTTTTGAAAGCAGCATTTGCTCTAAGACAGGCCTTTTTGGACTCAAAACCCCTATCTACCGCCAGGGTAGAAACACAGCATGCATCTTAGCGTTTCATTTAATATGGTTTACTTTTGCTAAATATGATTGAGACTAATCGTAATAGTATAATTACGTATAATTATGTTCAGTTCGTATATGTATTTTTATTATTTACTGAATTTATACTCCGCCCCTCCTGAACACAGCTCGGGGTGGCTTCCAACAATAAAATCAATATAAAACAATTTAAAACATATAAAATACAATCTCAAATATTAAAAATATTAAGAACAGGGCCTGGGATACAAAAATCAATAGGCCAGGGGAGAGAAAAATCCCCTAAACCCTCCCACCCTCCCCAAAGGCCTGGGCGAACAGCCAGGTTTTACACTGCTGTCGAAATACCAAAAGGCTTGGGGCCAGGTATTGGTTTATCTGTTTTTGTTAGGTGTTAATGCTAATGTGTTATATATGTTCTTGTGGTGATTTTTGTTTCTGCAATGGCCAAAGGCCACACAAATAAACTTTGATTTGAGTACTGTGCGCAATTCTGGTCACCCCATCTCAAAAAAGATATAGTAGAAATAGAAAAGGCACAGAGAAGAGCAACAAAAATGATAAAGGGTACGGAATAGCTCTCGTCTGAAAAGAGGCTAGATAGGTTGGGGCTCTTCAGCTTGGAGACAACTGAGAGGGGATATGATAGAAGTTTATAAAATCATATGTGTTGTGGAACTAGTAAATAGGGAACAGTTTTTTACCCTCTCAAACAGTACTCGAACTAGGGGACACCCCATGAAACTAACGGGTAGTAGATTTAAAACCAATTTTTTTTAAAGTATTTTTTCAGTCAATGCACAATACACTTATGGAATTTGTTGCCAGAGGATGTAGTCAAGGCCAGTAGTATAGCTGGGATTAAACAAGGATTGGACAAGTCTCTTGATGATAGGTCCAGTAGTAGCTATTAGCTGGGTAGGCTTGGGGAATGTAACCTCTTACTGTCAGGAGCTGGTAGTAAACAAGAGGGAATGGATTACCGCATTGTAACCTGTTGGGTACTTCTTCCAATCAACCAAGATTGGTCACTGTCTGAGACAGGTGCTGGGCTTGATGGACCACTGGTCTGACCCAGTATGATACTACTTACATTCTTACAGAATGTGCTGTCTTGTAATCAACTTTTCTTCTGATTCCAAAAGAAAATGAATCTCAACAGCCTTGAGACACCAGTTAAGTCAAAAGTTAAGTCAATTCATCTATTAATTATCTCCAGCTATTTTAAGGGACAGTTATGTCCCCAACTTAAAATATGCACTAAAGTTTTAGCATGTAGGTTGTTCCATGGACCTGAGCAGTACTATGTACATACTCAATAGTTAAGCACATGCATTGCTAACATATCTTGGTTATGCAGGAGCTATGTGATTATTTTAAGTGTTGGGCTAATGCTTAAGGACCCAACATTAGTAGTAGAAACATCTGAAAAATTTGCTTTAATAAGGATATTGGACAGGTTTATAAAGTGATATTTTAATAAAAAAGCATTGCTAGTGGAAAGCACCTACAACACTAGAACACAGTACTTTAACTGGAAATAAAAGGAAGCTTCATATTATTTCCACCAAATACATTCACCAACCTATTTCTAGAGTTCGGTCCCTTTTCTCAGAAGTATGTGAGGTGGCTGTGTTTGTTGTCATGGAAACACAGAGAGATGTCTGCCTTTGTTTATTTTTAAATAGGCTACATGTGGAGGAGTTCAGCTATTAGTTGACAGAATATCTCCCAGATTACCTCACTGTTCTACTCTTTTTAAAAAACAAACAAAAAATCTGAATCTTTCCACATGAATGAGATGCAAATTCGAGAATGCATCCTCAGTACTGCTCCCCAGTACACTGGAAGCCACTGGTGGGCCTAGTAAAGCATTCCAATGAAGAAAAGATACTTTTGTGTCTTTGGAGAAATGAAAAGATATGGGGAGAACATAAATAAAGTATTTCCCTTGTCTTTTATATTATCAATTCAATGTCTGTTTGTGTTGTACTGTAACTAAGATACTCTAGTAATATACTGCCCTTCTCTTTGGAGATCTGCTGGGTTTGGGGACTGCCCCACAATGCTGCACCCTGGGCCTTTTATTCTGCCTCCTACAGAGTTGTCAATCAGTCCTGGGTTAAGACTGTGTGTGTCACTCTGGAACAGGGTGTGTAAAGAGTGAGAGGAGCCAGGGAATGGTCTGTGTTCACAGGGAAAAGGATGTAAGGGAAGGGATGTAAGGGGTTGGTCTGGGGTGAGGGATTAGGGGTGGGAGGGATACAGCACCACCAACATGGCTCAGGAGGTAGCATTAAGTCTATGATAGTGTTTCCTAAAACTATTCTACCCTATGTCTCCACCCAACTCTACCATTCAAATCCTTCTCTCTCCCAGCTGCAGCTGAGGTGGGCAAATTATTTGGACTCTTTGATGCATACTAAGACCAAGGCTCGCACTGAAGCTTTCCTCACATTTGGGCATTTAAAAGGCCTTTCCCCTGCAGGGTGGATTCTCTGGTGTGTACTGTGGGCTGAGCATTTGTGTAACATTTCCCAGCCAGGGAACATGCAACGTTTCTCTTCTGTGTGGACTCTCTGATGTATATTGAATATCTAACTTCTCTTAGAGCTTTCCTCACACTCCTAGCATTGTGTGTGGAATATTTTTAAAATAGCAAATGCTATAAGTGAAAGAACGTCCCTTTATCTAGAACAAACTTGAACCCTTGGCATGGCAATTTCCCCCACCGAAGCTCTACCACTTGATCTACAGGAAGCACTGCTGGTTTCCCCTTCTTAATTTGCTCACAGATAATAGCTTTGCCCATTCTTCACTTAACTTTACATGCCACCTACATTGTGCAGTCTTTCGATTTGTATTCAGTGGGGGTTTTTAAATTCATGTCTGTATTCCATAGAAATGTATCAAATTTTAAACAGCAGCCCCACTCACCACCCTACAAGCTTAAAAGTCCACCAGCTCTCACTGGCCTGGTACACTTATATAGATGCAACAGCAGCTATAGGTTAGCGAGAGATGCATGTTCACAGCATCCCAAGACAGGAAGGAATTAAACAACTGCTTGAAACACAGTAGGATGTGTTTTTGCAAATACAGATGTAGCAGAAGAAATGCAGTGAAAGCAAATAGCTAGTGTAAAGTCTGGTAACACCTTGAGAGTTATTTGCAGGCACTGTTAATTATTCACTCTTATCTCCCAACCTGTATGCCTGAGCCTACTTATTTGTAAAGTAGGACGCAATGCTATTTATTTCTCAGAGGGATGGTGAGTGTTAAATTAATGTCTGTAGAGAATGAAATGAAAGATTATGAAATTACTATACAATGTTTTGATAAACTTTTGCTATGAAGTCACCTTCAGATCATGCTCATTACAGCTATCTAGAGGTTGATACACAATGGAGCGAGTCCCATGCCCAGCAGACCGCCTCACAGAGCAGGTGATGCGCATGCACATACGCGCAAGGGGCCAACAGCGTCTGCATGGGTCTACAGCACATGCACAAAATGCATGGCAGCAAGCACAGGGCCTGTATTCAGCCCCACTGATGTTTTCATTGCTGCAAGTATTAAAATAAATCATTTTTAAATGATATTTTTGTGCAATGGTATTTTTCCTTAGTGTATCTGCGCTCATATCAAGGAGATGCAGCATTTTAAGTACTGAAATTTTTGTACACTTTTCTTAGCAATGTACTTGGAATATATATTATATTCCATAATCAAAAAGCCTCCGGTTTACAAGAAGAGCACAATATGTGAGACTGTACAATGTCTTCACTGCTAACACGGCACTGAAGTTAAGGCGGGAGACTTAACTTGCAATTTCCATGTTTTCTAGTGAATTATTGAATTTCCAAGAGCCTTAACTCTTTTTGTAAACCAGAGGTTTTTGATTATGGAATATCCACGTTTTTTGTTAAATACAATGCAGTGGAGAAAATCTGTCCTGCTGGCACAGTAGAATGCTGAACAGCATAACCACTATGGGAGCAGGGCTCAGGGGAGGCCAAGGTGGAAGAGCTGCTTCCTTCAGTTTAGAAGGTTGTTACTTCCTTCAAATAGCAAGCAAGGCGAAGCTGGATTTTTACTGGTAGCTCCCTGCTTTGCTAAGAATACAACTCTGGTTTGGTTTAAGCATTGCAAACGTCAAAAAACTGCTCTCTCTAGCTCACGGCTTGTACAGGAGTCTTCCACTCTACTCCCCACTGTCAGAGCTCTTTTCCTTGTGCAACACTGGCCAGTCTGCTTTCTAAGACCTCCCCCTGTACAGGACCCCCTGGCTGGCTAGTTCAGTCCTTGTACAGGGCTCCCTGACTCTGCTGCGCAGAGTCCTTGTACAGGACACTCCATCTGGCATAATGCTGCCCATTCTGCAGCTCTCCCCTGTACAAAGTTCCCTCACTCAGTTCTCCTCTGTCCAGGGCTCTCCCCCAGCACAATTATGACCATTATTCTAGCCGAGCTGCCTTTGGCAGGAGGGGGAGGGATAAGAAATTTTTTATAATAATAATAATTATTATTATAATATTCTGAAGCTCTCTGTCTCTACAAGACTCCCCCAGTTTTCTCCCCCTTGGACAGGGCTCCCCTTCCTGAACAACGCTGCCCATTCTGCAGACCTCCCCTTGTACTGGGTTCTATATTCTGTATCTCAAATAAAGCTGCTCCCTGTAAAGTGCTCCCACTGTGCATGGCTTCCACTGTGGAAGCTATTTACAGAGGCTCTGCCCCAACTCTCTCCCCTTAATGCCCACCCCCCCTTGGTGTATGCTCCCTCCCTGCTCCCCCATAGGATTTTTCTCCCTGGGCTGAGGCTTGCTCTTAGAGTCCTCCCAAGAGGACTACAGTTGCTAATCTGCCCCACAGGGCTGCTCTACGCAGGACCCCACCATCTCCCTGCCCCCCTCCTGCAGAATGCCCACTGTATCAGCCCAGAGTACCCGCTTACCCCTCATTCCTTAGTGGGGTTGGGAAAGTCGGAGGGAGAAGCACTGAAAGATAGATAGATTCCATTCTGCCTGTAGCCTCCTGTCCCTGTCTCTGGGATAAACCTCTGCCCTCTTCCTGCACCTGGAACCGTCCCAGGCAAACTTCAGTGCTCTGGCCCCAGTTATCCTCCTCCAATGCGGTGCCCCATTGGAGCCGCAGCCCAGAAACCTCACATTTTTGAAAAGGGAAGGGCTGTCACTGAAATCCATGCACTCTGTGATTCTGGACTGGGATTAGATAGCTCTGTTGTTTAGCCATCTCAGTGTCCCTGGGCCCCAAGCCGAGGTGCCTGCTGTGCGGGATGAGATCAGAATGACCTTCAGCGCTCTCCCTTCCACAGGCTTTGCATCTCCCCACCAGATCAGCTCTAAACATGGCTGACCAGACACTCACACTGCCCCCTCAGAGTGTGCAGTTACCCTTTTTTCTCCAGCACTGATAGGCTCTGGCAAGCAGTGCCTGCTGGGAGTTGTAGTCCCCAGTATTCAAGACTGTTTGCTTTTTTTTTTTTTTAAGCTTATTTTTATTTAAAAAAAAATAATTCCTGTAAAGGTTTCCATGTATACACCATATTACCATATTTTACTACATTCTTTCTCCCGGACCTGGGTTACAGTTTTGGTCCATGACGCTATTGTGTCGGTGTATCTTTCTCTTGTATTGTATTTTCATTTTGTTCATATTGATATAACATGTTACATATTTTTTTGGAAAACTTTCTAAAACTTCAACTCCTCCCCCACCCCCCCAATTCTTTCCGGGCATGCTCAATCATAAGTACCGATCAAACAGTAAAGTCTTATCATTTTTAGGTAACTCATATCCTTCTATGGCTTCCAGGATTGCCAGCCATTTTGCTTCAAAGTCATTTTTTCTTTTCTTCTTCCTTTTTTCCTTTTATTTCATCTGTCTGGCTCAATAAGCTATTTTGCATTTTGTCCATGGTAAACAAATACCAGACTCTTGAAATCCACTCCTGAAACGGCAGGGGTCCTTCCGTCTTCCAGTGCCTTGTTATAGTATTGAGCGCTGCCAAACATAATGTTATCAATGCATCCTGATGTCTTTTTAATACATTGCTTTCAGGGTATATGCCCCAAACCCCCAATTCCACTCTAAAAGGTACAACCCCCTTGTTCACTGTGTTTAGCACTTTCCACACTTTACTCCAAAACCTATTAACATAAACACACTCCCACAAACAGTGTTTTAGGTCTGCCATTTTACCACATCCTTTCCAACACCTCCCCTTTTCGTTTCTATCTCCACCATATTTAAGCTGCGCAGGGGTTAAATAAAATCTAGTTGTCACTTTTATTTGTGTCTCTCTCACCCCTAACGCTGTTGAGCATTTATACATGTGTTTCCACATAACCTCCCTGTCCTTTTCTGTAAGTTCTTTTTTCAGGTCGTTTTCCCATTTTGGTATGTAATTATGTTTGGGTGGGTATGTCAGCTCTTTCAGACCTCTGTAGATCATGGAGAGTTTACCCCTGCTTCCTGTGAGACTAAAGAGCGTTTTTTCTAACTCACTTGGTTCTCTCCTGAAACTATCTACCCAGTTTGTGTCTAAGAAGATACTCTTCAATTGTAAGTATTGGAACACACTAATCTTAGATTGCGTTATTTTTTCTATATCTTTTAATGATTTAAATTTGTTTCCAGCAAATAATTGCTCTGCTTTCTTTATCCCTTTTTCCTTTAGTGTTAGGACCAACTTATGGGCCACCCGTGATTCTCTCATATGTATTCGTTGGATCGGTGAGTATGGTGACGCCTGTTTTTTTATCCCCATTTTTTTAAGTATCCCTGACCAGACTGAGATCAGCTGTTTAGCAAACGGGTGACCTCTGGCTTTTTCACTTGCTAACTTCCCTTCATCTACCAGGTGTTCTGCTAGAGTTACTGAATCTGTCAGGTCTTTTTCTATTGCTATCCACCCAGGGTTACTAGGTTCCTGGTACCAATATTGTATTGCCCCGAGCACTGCAGCTTTGTGATACAGTTTGATATCTGGAGTATTCAATCCCCCTTTTTCCTTTGCTATAAACATGGTTTCTTTTTTAATACGCGGCTTTTTCCCTCTCCAAACCAAGTCTCTGATTAACT
Source organism: Sphenodon punctatus (assembly GCA_003113815.1). Taxonomy (NCBI): domain Eukaryota; kingdom Metazoa; phylum Chordata; class Lepidosauria; order Sphenodontia; family Sphenodontidae; genus Sphenodon; species Sphenodon punctatus. The sequence goes on along the minus strand of QEPC01007559.1, from coordinate 14,459,282 downwards.
CATCCACCTGTTTGAAAAATGTATTGGGTAATACTATTGGGAGTGCCATAAATTTGTAAATGAATTTGGGAAGGAGTATCATTTTGAGTAGATTGATTCTTCCTGACCAAGAGCATTCTAAATTTTTCCAGGTTTCAGAATCTTTTTTTGCTTTATCAATTACTTCTGGAAAGTTTGCTTTGTAGAGGTCTTTACAGTTTTTTGTTATTGTTACTCCTAAATACTTGATTCCCCTTATTTTTTCTGGGAATGGGCTAATCTTTTTAATTTCATCTAACTCTAATTTGTTCTTTGCAAATATCAGCGCTTGTGATTTATCTTTATTTATTTTGTAGCCCGATACTTTTCCGAAGTTTTCTATAGTCTGAATTAACTCTGGGAGGGTTTGTTGCGGTTCCCTTAGGAATAAAATTAAATCATCTGCAAATAGTGCCAGTTTGTATTCTTTTTCACCTACCCTGATTCCCTTTATTTTTTTATTTTGGCGTATTGCCACTGCCAGCCCCTCTATTGCCATATTGAACAGTAGTGGGGATAATGGGCATCCCTGACGAGTCCCCCTCTGCGTTTCGAATGTGTCAGACAATTCCCCATTAATTTTTAGTTGTGATCTGGGCTGAGCATATATTGCCTTAATCCATTTCAAAAAATTGCCTCCTACTCCCACCTTCTCTAGTACTTCAAATAGGTAATTAATTTCTAAGAAATCAAAGGCTTTTTCTGCATCAGCTGCTACTATTATCGAATTTGTTGGTTGTGGTTCCCCCTGTTGCGCATATGCCAAGTTCACTACTTTTCTGATGTTATCTACTCCTTGCCTTCTAGGAATGAAACCTGTTTGGTCCGGGTGAATGATTTCCCCTATAATTCCTGCTAACCTGGTTGCCAAAATTTTTGAGAAGATCTTAAAATCGTTATTTAGCAGGGAAATTGGGCGATAGCTTCCACATTGATTTTGGGGCCTTCCCGGCTTAGGTACTAATGTTATTTGCGCCTCGTAAAATGTATGTGGCATTTTCCCTACTTGTAGAATGTCATTGTATACCCTAGTAAGATGTGGCACTAGAATTTTGCTGTAAGTTTGGTAAAATTCTGCAGGGAAGCCGTCAGGCCCATTGGCCTTATTTCTTTTTAAATTTTTGATGACCTTTGCCACCTCTTCCTCTGTTATGATGTCATTTAAAAAGTTGGATTGTGCTCTATTAAATCTGGGAAAACCTAATTCGTCTACAAACTTTTTTATCTCTTCAGGTTTTGGATTAGAAGAGGCATATAAATTCCTGTAGAATCTCACGAAAGTGTCCTGGATCTCATCCGTGCTTGACACTTCCACACCATCCTCTCCAATAATGTTGATAATATTGGCTTTCTGTTGTTGTATTTTAACTAACTGGGCTAGAGCCCTGCCTGCTTTGTTACTGTTATTATGATAATAAAATTTTATCCACTTTAATTGTTTTGTGGTTTTTTCTAATTCAAGGACATTTATTCTTTCTTTTATTCTCTGGAGCTTATTTGCTGCCAGCTTAGAGGGGGTATTTTTATTAATTTTATCCCATTTTTTGAGCTCTGCATAAGTTTCCATTCGTATTTCCTTTTTTTTTTTATTAATTTGAGCTGAAAGTGCTATGGCCTTACCCCTTATTGTGGCTTTTGCTGCTTCCCACAATGTGGAAACTAGTTCTACAGACCCCTGATTTAACTCGAAGTATTCCTTAATTTCTCCCTCTAGTTTAATTTTACTGTCTTTATTTTTAAGAAGAGATCTATCAAGCCTCCATTGGGCTTTCCCACGTGTTGTTTTGGCTTCTAGCTTTACATTGATCCCCAACGCATTGTGGTCTGAAAATACTATTGGTACAATATAAGTCTTTTTGCATATTTTAGTCTCATTTTTGCATATTAGTATGTGATCTATCTTGGAGTAAGAATTATGGACATTGGAATAAAAAGTATATTCCCTACTCTGCTTATTAAGATGTCTCCATGTATCTACCAAACCCTCGTCTTCAAATAAATCTTTTATGTTCTGCTGTCTTTTGTTCAGAGGTATTGTCTTTGAGGTGTCCCATTTAGATAGAAGAGTGTTTAAATCCCCCATAATCACTAATATTCCTTTCCTATTCTGTAATATTATTGGAATGAAGGTTTTATAAAATTTGACCTGATCTACATTTGGACCATACATATTAACTAGTGTAACTTCTCTCTTTTGGAGTAACCCTGAGACTAGTAAAAATCTTCCCTCTTCATCCTTTACTATATTGCTTATTTTAAAGTCACACGAGTTCTGTATAACAAACAGTACTCCTGCTTTTTTCCTCTTGGCACACGATGCAACAACCTGCCCCATTTTTTTGTGCATAAATCTATGCACTTCCCCTTCCAACAAATGTGTCTCTTGCAAGCCTAAAATATCTATCCTAAATTCTTTTGTAAGTTCTCTAACTCTTTTTCGTTTTTGAGGTGAATTGAGCCCTCTCACATTGAGGGTTAACATTTTGATATCATTCATTGATTTTATTCATATTTCTTGGACTCTTGTTTTCCCTTCTCTGCCAACTCTCAGTTGCCCACTTACATTTTATCTTTGCCCTCCTTACCCTTTCTTTAGTTAAGCTCTTGTGCCTCTTTTCCCCAACATCAAGGCCTCCCTCTCCCTCCCTAACCCAACTTCCCCCAAACATCCCCCCCACCATCTCCTCTCCTTCCCCCCACTCCTTCTTACGCATCCACATTCTTAACATGTTTATCTTGTTACTTTGCCTAACCAAAAACATAAACCTTTTCTCTCACCCTCGCGAGACTTACCCCCCTCCAAGCCTCCCCCTTGTTAGGAGTCTCTGTCTGGAGGTCTGTATTAAGCCCCCTTGACTCCTATTAATATTTTAATATTTTGGCCCCAAACCTTAACTGATATAGTTTGTTCTTTAACTTTGATTCTCAGTTACTGTCTTTTGATGCAAGGTGCAGAAAAGCTTCCAGCTCCTCTGTCTCCATGAAGACCTTAAATTTCCCATTTATGTTCACTACCATCCTTGCTGGGAATTTCAATACTGGTTTCCATCCTCTCTCGTTTAACACTGTGAAATATTTGGTCCATTTTCTTCTTTTGTTCATGGTCTCCATTGCGTAGTCTGGAAATACTTTAATGCACTCATCCCTGTATTTCAGATCTTTCTTCCTACGCGCTTCTTTTAGGATCTCTTCCTTTGCAGTGAAGCTAGCAAACTTGACAATAATTGTTCTTGGCTTTGGAAAATTCTTGTTAGGCATTCTCCCCGTTCTGTGGGCTCTGATAATTTCAGGTTTCTGGATTTTTTGATTTTCTGGGAACTGATCTCTCAGGAACTCCCAAAGCAGATCTTTGATTTCACCTTTTTCAATCCCTTCTGGGAAGCCCACGAATCTCAAATTGTCTCTCCTGGACCTATTTTCTAGGTCTTCTGTTTTTTGTGTGAGCAAGTGTACTTTCTCTTGGAGCGTTGTCATTTGCTCCTCAGTACTGACCGCATGGTCTTCTATGGAAGAGATCCTCTCCTCTGCAGTGATTAATCTCTGCACCAGCCCCTCCAGTTTTTTGTTCCCTGCCTCCACTGAGGCTCTCAATTTCTCCATATCTTTTTTAAAGTCTGTCTTTAGTTCTAAAAGCAGCCTCATGATTGGGCCCCCCTCATTAACCTCCTCTTCCATTTCAGTCTCTTCTGGGGAATCCTCCCCTTCTGTGGCCTCATTTACTCCCGCGGTTATTGCGGGCGCTATTTTAGAGCGTTCTGCAGCCCGGGCCTCCTCCCCGCTCTTTTCCCCTTGGAGCAGTTTCACATATCGCTCCATTTGAGTTTCTCTCACTCCTTTGACTTTTTTTTCCCCTCTTTCTTCCCTAGGCTTTGCTGGCATTATTCCTACTCACTTTTTAAAAAAAAAATTTGTTGAGTAATTGCACGGTTTGGGGCCGATTTCTTTTGAGGCTTGGAGGAGCGCTCGCTTCTGGCTGCTCTCGCTTATTCGCACATGCGCAGTTTCAAGACTGTTTGCTTTTAAACAGTTTCTGCATTACACATAGAATGTTCGCAAGCACTCTACACTCAGGATGGTCTCCATAGACTAACATTGAATTTTCAAGATGTCATAACTTAAACTACTAACCAGATTTACAAAAAGTAACCCAAAGGCACACCCCACCAGCCTGCTTGAATTTTCTAAAAGGCTTACACCTCTTCCCAACCAACACAAAATCCCTTTACCCTGCTGAGATCGAGACGGTCTAACTTTTGAAAAAACAGGCTTTCAAAGTGCAGTTTTCAAACTGTGATCTCTCAGCTGTTATCCAACCGGCTCAGCTGTTATCCAACCAATCCTAACTGTAATCATGCCAGATTCTATAGCAAATAGAACGTTGGGGCTTTATAAATGGAGGATGTAACACACTTTAACGGCAGCTCAGGGCAGCTTACAAAATTCTGTTATAAAGTAATAAATATAAAATATCAACAATATAAAATAATAATCAATATCAATTTATTAAATGATATTAACTGATGGTTTAATCAATTAACTGATAGCTTATCAGGAGATACCAGGTCAGTTGTGTACGATTCACTTTTGCAATTATGTCACAAATGTGGGGGGAAATGCTCAATACCTGAAAGGCAGTCCCTACAATAGACAACACAACTACATTTTAAAATAACCTTCAAAAGATACGGTCTGAAGAAAAGTCAGAGTATCTATATATGTAGGTAGCTTTTAGACATGCCCACGCAAAGCATTTTGGAACTTAGTTCTCCACTGATTAAAATGAGCAACTAGAATAAAACTCTTCAAACTTAGGCCTTTTTTACACTGCCCCCATGGAGTGGGGTGGTGGTGGTCCGTGGGCATGCCCGTGTGGGACGAATGCACCGGCAGCCCCCACTCATCCCCACGCATAGAGCAACCGCCATTTTCCCCGGCTGCTCTGTGCATGGGGATGAGTGGGGGCTGCATGGAGATGCGTGTTAGGTGGGAGTGTGCACGCATCTTCATTCGCTGTGCGTGCCCGCACTGCGTTCTTCACACGGGTCTCTTCCACTCTGCGTACTCATGAGTGGGAGAGCCCCATATAAAAAAGGTAATAGACATGTTGTTTGCATACAATATCAGAATCAACTCAGCATGAATTTCTGCTAGCTACTATAACACGCTTACACCAATGATTATCACATAGCAAAGGAGTCCATTCTGAAAGTTCCCCTTTTCCCTCTTAAAAAAAATAATAATTGAAGGCCAATACCACTTCCTTACTATCATTTTACCATAGACATACATATTTCTTCATTTAATATCCTTCAGTTGAAAAAAACATGGAAGAGTTTACAAGCTATTTCTGAGTTCTTACATAATATAAAATGGAAGAAATGAAAAAGATCACAGCCAGTTTCAGCAATTCTACTGTCTCTAGTGTCATTTATAAATTTCTTTCCAGAATTCTAACTCCATAGCAAAACAAAGCTTACCAGAAGAAAAAAAAATCTATAATTGGCAAAATTAATAGTTAAGTCTCAAATCTTCATTAAGAACTACTTATGTGTCAGTTAGGAGGACATGCCCGATTATTGTACAACTTGGGCTTAGGATTGTGTTTTCTTCTTTATTATTAGGCTACAAAAGCATGCTCTCGAGTACTTGTGTACCCAAATAGCTAACAATGAAAGACAACCATCAGTTCCTGCTATGCAGCAGAGAGTTCCTGCAGATAAGACCCACTTGCTACATTTAGTCTATTAGATAAGATATTTATTTTAAATATACTATGAAAATGTGACCAAGTACACTGCATATTTGGTTTCATATTTCCTGCCCACAAATTAAGGTAACTTTTATTAATTCTTATGTTACTTTATTATCTGTTAACAAGGAATTCATGACTCAATAGGGAGCCAGATTCTAAGAAACATCTTCGAGGGGTAACAATTTTCATGCTAAAGTACTCCAGATGAAAACAGAAGTTTGTATATGTCAACTGCTATCAAAGAGGTCTTAAATTCTTAAGATGAAGCTTTTACCTTTCTTTAATGAATGTAATGCTGAAGTGAAGAATGTCAAATAACCAGGAGGCTGGGGTGATGCATTGAACTCAAAATATCCTAGAACTCCAGGCTGCAAGAATAAGAATTAAGAGTTAGCTAATCTATTACAGAGCATATGTTCATGGGACACTACAGTTGATACTGTAAAAACTTATTTAAAATGTTTTTTGTTTCTTAAAAGAAAAGCTAGCAACTTTCTGTTGTAAGAAAACTGGATCTTAAAGAGAGGAAAGAAGCTAGTTCTAATTTGAGGATGTGAAAAATGTGTACAATTCCAAATCTGTATAGCTGCAGAAAAGATTTTGCATATGTTTTCCATAGTAGCAGGGTATTTGCTACATTTTCTCTAAGAAAACAATGATAACCTAATTGAGCATGAGTTGACTCTTACATTTTCATGTAACATTATTTACTACACATCTCTTTTGAGTTCTTTAGAACTGGGGTTTAATTTGTCATTCTGCAAATGTAACACTTCTCCAAGTGAAAATTGTTTTTACTACATGGTTCATAACTACGTATAAAGTCAGACAGAATCTGTGTGCTTTCAAAACTTACAAACCAGTTCTTGGAGATTCCAGAAACCAGTAAGACTCCAATCTCTATCTCTTTCTCTCTCTCGCGCGCGCGCGCACGCACGCACGCACGCACGCACGCACGCACAGGGAAAGACTCTCCTATCAGTTTGCATTCCAATAAAAGTAAAATATATTCTTGCACTACAATTTGGGATTTTAAGATTCCTGCACTTCAGAAAAAAATATCAACGTTTTTATGCATCCAATATATGTTGGCTGAGCAGAGACTGGGAAAATAGGTAATTCTGGTCACAATAAACTTTATTCTTTTGCTACAGATACAGTAAAAAGCCTGAGCAGTAGCTAAAATAAACAGCAGCTGTATGGGAAAGGTGTCTCAAGATTAACAGGTGAGCAAAAGGCAAGTTTATATCTCCCAGTTTTCTTTCAGCCCAAATGCTGACTTCAAATTTAAATTTTACTGTGATACATATCAAGTTTCTGAATATGTTTTTAATGGGTACTTTAAAAGACTGCTGTCCTATACATGTGACTGATATTCTAGACTTCAGACACCAGATAATAGGGCACATGTACAACAGCAATTCTTAGAATTCAGTGCTTGAGAAGACAGAACAGTGGGCATGTATGCTCTCTTGGTCTTCAAAACTACTTACATTTTCAGGAAATATTAGCAATGCAGCACACTTACAAAACACAAATTAAACTTGACTATAAGACTTTCCTTTTTGGTTTTACAACTTTATATTCTTGGAAAATGTACAATATTCTAGATAAAATGGTACAAGTTTGTGTGGGTTTTTTAAGTGGCCTTTTAAAGTGAACACTATAAATCATTATAATGGGGAACAAAACAAGCATCTTCTGGATGTAAACATGGCGTATATTCACTACTCTATGCAAATTATTTTTCCTCTCAAAAGAAGGGAAAATATTTGGTAATAAAAAAGCCATAGTAAAAGCCCACACTAAAAAAATCTGGCACGTCTGACTGTATCCATCCACAGGCCCATCACCAGAAGAACATGGTTGGAATAAGGCCATGACTACAATGCTGCAAAATGGTAGAGCTTTGTATAGATTTCACCGACATCTACACCAATTCTAAAAACTATGTATTTCCATCTTTTTTTAATAAATAAATAAATATCGTATTCATTAGTTCATTTCCTCTATTAAAAAAAAAATACTGCTGCATGGTCAAGATTACGTATTTCATTAAAAATCATTCAGATATCAAATCTAATAACTGATTTATCTACGATATGTTGTGTCTAACTTTACCAAAGTAAAAAGTTGCTAAAGGAGTCGGCTGCCTTCCCAGTGACAGAAAACCACACGCAAAATCAATAAAAGTCAGAAAGAGGTGCTATTAATTTTATAATTAAAACATAGGGGTCAAAAAAACCCATAGTAACTAATGAAATGTTCAGATGTATTAAATGAGAAAATAGGAATAAGCATGAAATAAGAGTAAGAAATGAAAGAACAAATAGCATCCATAAATGGATACCCGTCTCCTTTTTTCAGCAAGAGGAAGCTTAACATTATCAAGAACTAGCTTATTATTGTCTTCTAGTCAACGCTACTGTCTTCTACTAAGGAATGAAGAAAGCAAAAAATAAGAAGTGCATGTAAAACTGCAATTTTTCAGTCCCAGAAGCAATAATTAAAAAACAGAATATGAATTCAAACTAATCTGTCACAAAATAAGACCCTCTGAAATTTTTTATAGTACCCAGTTTGCCAAGGCCATTTCTGCATATATTAAATATCTGAAGCATGCTTATGGTCTCAACTACTGAGCAAAGAGAAAGAGGAAGTTTCAAAGCTAATCCTCGACACACTACATACTTAATCTTCATGGTAAAAAGTCTCAAAATTATAAAAATGCTAACTGTCATTTATGCAGACTGGGTATTTTTAAATAAAGTGAGCTTTTCGTATTGGCTGCATAACTTTCTCAACTCTAGGACAGGCCTTTCAATTCATCTTACTATGCAAAACTATCCCTTCCTCAGCATGCAGAGTTCCCTTGCAAGAAGTCTATGAAAACATGTTCCTGTATGATCTGTTATAAAGGTTATGGACACTGCAGCTATGTTTTTCTCTATGTGTTATGTTGAGGTATGAAATACAATGTTTAAATCTGAATTACTATTTCTTATTGTTGAGCTATGCGAGAGATATGTTCCCAGAGGTCTGGACAAACATCCTTGGTTGTAGTTAGGGAAGTCATCTTTTGATATTCAGGAGAAAAATCTTTCCCTTTTTAGGGAAGGTTATTGAATGGGTGGTTGCCCAATAGCTTCCGGCTTATCTCAATGCTGTCGAATTCTTGGACCCATTTCAGTCAGGCTTTCATCCTAGATATGATGCAGAGACTGCGTTTGTGGCCTTGATCTGTGCCTGGAGGTTGACAAGGAGAATTCTACCCTGTTTTTATTAGTTCATCTCTTTTACAAGTTTAGAAAAAGAACACCAGGATTTTGTCTCCTGTGTGTTTTCGTCTAGCTTCCTCATGGTCTAGGATGCCAACTGAGGTTGTCAGCACAATGTACCCAAACTGCCGTGATAGCAACAGGTTGTTCTGCCACTTTTCCAAGTCTTTCAGTTGAACATCAAATGTGGGACTGGTCACGCCACACTTGTTGAGTCTACCTGTGAGATTAACAATTTTCCCAGCTCTGTGATCATAAATCTCAAATTCACCAATGTAGCCATGCTTCCATCATCACAGTTAAAAACTGGAAAATTACTTTAGAGAACTTGGCCTTTCTACATTTCTCTGCATTATTGATGCTTTTCAGAGCGTCGGCCAAACATTCATGCACACCATAGCGCCAGTGCAGCAAGATGGCGGAAAAAAGCTTCTACTCTGTTGATCCTGTTAGATCTTTCTTTTGGTGGCCTTTGATACAGTTGACCGTGAGATGTTGTTAACATGCTTGTGGGACCTGGCAGGGATGCGCAGGGCTGCTCTTGAGTGGTTTCACTCCTTCCTGTCCGAGAGGTCCCAGAGAGTGGGGATGCGCGATTGCTCATTATCTCCTCAGGACCTCCCATGAGGGGTCCTGCAGGGTTCTATTCTGTCTCTTCTCTTGTTCAACGTGCATATGAGGCTGCTAGGCGAGGTCATTCAGAGGTTTGGGGTGAAGTGCCATCAGTATGCCGATAACACTCAGCTCTACCTCTCCTTTCCATCTGACCCATGCCCTGCAGTCTCGGTGCATACCCAATGCCTGGCTGAGGATGAATCCAGACAAGACTGAGGTGATGATGGTTGGCCAGCCTTGTGATCTGGAGAGGACTGGGACTCCTGTTGTTGTTATTATTTATTGTGACTCTAGCTTTCGCCATGGTCTAAGTAAACAAATAATACATAATAAATCAGCAGATAAACATTTAAGTTAAATTACAATCAAAGAAAGCTATAAACAATTTGTGAATCGAAATTATTAACAGTCTATCCAGACTCCTGTTATTGACGGGGTCTGGTCCCCTCTGGTTGGTGAGGTTTGCAGTCTCAGAGTGCTTCTGGATCCCTTGTTGCACCTGGATTGTCAAGGTTGCAGCAGCAGCCAGGAACGCTTTTCACCAACTCCATCTGGTGAGGGGCTGCGGCCTTTTCTTTCTGATTCGGCTCTAGCCACTGTCATCTATGCTTTCATCCCCTCGAAACTAGACTACTGTAACACGCTCTATATGGGGCCGGCCTTAGTGAGTGTTTGGAAGCTGCAGCTGGTGCAGAATGCGGCAGCTCAGCTCCTTTCGGTGGAGGGGCGCCGGGAGCACATTACACCACTGCTCCAAAGTCTGCACTGGCTGCCTATAACTTTCCACGCACAATTCAAGGTGCTGGGTTTGACCTTTAAAGCCCTAAACAGTCTGGGCCGCACATATATGACAGATCGTTTATCCTTCCATGCCCCACTGCAACTGGCCAGGAGCGCCTCCCTGTGGGAACCATCTGTTAGTCTGGTTTGTATGACAAGGGCTCGCAGGGAGATATTCTCAGTTGCTGCCTCAGTGTTATGGAACTCCCTTCCCCCTGAATTTCGTTTGAGCCCAAGCCTGGGCATTTCCCAGAAGCAGTGCAAGACTTTTTATTTGTTGAGGCATTTGGTGGGCAGGGATAGGAATGGGGGGGCGGGGTTGGTGGGTGTTCAGGGTAGGGATGCAATTGGGTGGTTGTGATGGAGGTAGGGGAAAATTTGGGGGGTTGGGATTTATGTTGTTTTTATACGCTTTGTAAGCTGCCCTGAGCCATTTGGGAAAGGCAGGATAAAAATTGGACTAAATAAAATAAAATATTTTGAAGTGCCAGCAATGTGCCTAGCAGCAAAGAGGTCCCTGTCCCAGAGGGCTTACACTCTAGAATGGACAAGGAGGAGGAAACAAGGGAGAGACCGTGATACATTCTTGAAATGGAGAAGTCGTATGTTCGTATGTGTGGCTTAGTTACAAGGGGGAAGGGAACCCGACATGAAAGGACAGTAGGAGGAACGTTAACGAGCAGCCTGTGGGGGCAAGAAGCTAGGGAAAGCCTGACAGAAGAGAGGTTTTTAGGAGGAATTTGAAGGTTGGGAGCGAGGGAGCAGAGCACGTGTGTTCAGGGAGCAAGTTCCAGTTTTTGTTCTTCTAAAGCTCTTTAGAGATCAGTACCCAAGGAGAAGTGCCCAAGAAATAGGATGTTCCTCCCAAGCAGTATAGTTTGACTGATCAGCAGCAGATATAAATTAAAATTTCAGGAAAATTGTGATTAGAATAAAGAGTTCTTACATCTGATTTACAAAACAATGAAGGTCTGGAGAGGGGTTGATGCTCTAGGAATATATTTGAGCTACCTATTGAGCGATGAAGCAGATTTGAGCAATTTAAATCGTTTGGGTCACTTATGACTGAAAAAGCTTTCTGGGATTTTCCTGCATCTCTCAAGCAATCCAAATTCTGACCTCACACCAGCATTACAGGAGTTCCATGCCATTGATTTCACTAAAACTTTAGACTAGTTCTGGGGAGAACAAAACCAGGATGTTCAATATGGACAGTTGAACATTTTCAGCCTGTGTTTTACGGCATGGTTTGTGCACCCTCTTGTGGCAGTAAGTAACTAAAGCTTTGTATTCACCCACAGTGCTAGGAAACAGACTGATAATAACCAGGACATCAAAACAATGAGAAATGCTTCTCCAAGCTCTTAACATCCTTTTCAGCAGTTTCACTCATATGAAGCATGTTTTGAACATTTTGCATAATTTCATTTTCTATTTATTTTGTCCACGAAAATGAAGACGACACACGTTTGTAAACCAGAAGTCCCACAAACATATGGCATTGATTCTTCACAAAATGTTTCTCCTGGCACAACAGGTAAGATGAAAACATATTGTTTACAAATGAGTGGGCTTTTTTGTTTTGTTTTTTTGGGGGTTCAAGACAGACACTAAACTGCTGTTCAGGAATTTTTCCTGTCTTTCTGACACATAACATAATCCCAAATGCACACGTAAGACAAACGACAGAACAGCAGAACTCTCAGATGACAGAACAGTAAATGACAGAACTGTCCAAAACACAGGCAAGTAAACATAAAAACGTACATGTCATTCCGGATTAGACCAACAGTCCATCAAGCCCAGCATCCTCTCAGACTGTGGCCAATCTGGGTCACTTAGAAGAAGTACCCAACAGGTCATAATGGGGGAATACATTCCCTGTTGTTCACTCCCAGCTTCCAACTGTCAGAGGTTACATCCTCCAAATCTACTTGGCTAATAGCCTTTAATGGTACCCTCCAAGAACTTATCTTTAAACCCAGCTATACTACTGGCCTTGACCCCATCCTCTGGCAACAAATTCCACAAGTTGATTGTTCATTGAGCGAAAAACTACTCTCTTTTATTTATTTTAAATCTGCTCTTAATTTGGCAATTGCCATAAATAACATAATAAAAAAAAATCTGCTGCCAGTTAGTTTCATTGAGGGTCCCTTAGCTCTAGTACTATTTGAGAGGGTAAATAACTGCACCCTATTTACTCATTCCACACCACCCATGATGTTATAAACGTCTATCATATCCCCTTTCAGTCGTTTTTTCCCCAAGCTGGACTCCTAATCTATCAAACGTTTTTTTGTACGCAAACCATTTCATACCCTTTATCATTTTTGTTGCCCTTCTCTGTACCTTTTCTAATTCTACTATATCTTTTTTAAGATGGGGCGACCAGAACTGCACACAGTATTCAAGCTGCAGTCGCGCAGATATATATAGGGGCATGATGTATTTTCAGTTTTGTTCACTAACACTTTCCAAATAATTCCCAACATCCTGTTTGCTTTTTTTGACTGCTGGTGCACACTGAGAAGAGGAATTCAATGTACTGTCCACAATGGGGCTGAGATCCCATGCCCCACATATACCACGTGGCACATACCCGCACCCCTGCTATGAGTGCAAGCCGCACCCAGGTAAGTTTGGGATTGCAGCCAATGATTCCAAGATCATTTTCCTGAGTGATAACTCCTAATTTGGAACCCAGCATTTTGTACATGTAGTTTGAATTGTTTTTCCCTATGTGCATCACTTTGCTCTTGTCAACATTATATTTTATCTGCCATTTAGTTGCTCAGTTACCCAGTATCGCAAGATCCTCCTGCAATTCCTTACAGTTCATGCAGGGTTTAGCTACCTTGAATAACTGCGTCATCTGCAAATTTGATCACCTCACTCTTCAACTCCCTTTTCCAGATCATTAATTAATATATTAAACAACACCAGTCCCAGTACAGATCCCTCGGGCTATTTACTATTTGCTTCTCTCCATTACAAAAACTGACCATTTAGTCCTACCCTTTGTGGCGAAACACCAGTAGGGGGGTGCTATACAGCTAAGACACCCACCTCACTGCGTTTCTCCTGATCTCTGTCCTGGGGTTCCCACAGCTGGCAAACCCCCAAAAAACCCTTTTGTTCCGCTGCCACCACTTGAGAGTAATTCAGAGGGCGTTCACACCCCTCAAGATATGTGAACCCCAAAAGGCATAAGCCTCACAGCTTCCCGAAAGCACTCCCCTTTCCTGGCACTCTGTTCCTGGGATTTCCTCCACTGTGTTGGAGGCAGATCCCCAGAGCTACCCACAGGAGGCTTCCCTTGGTTCCCAAAGCTGTTGGCCCCTAGCCAAATAGGTAGATTTTCC
>QEPC01007559.1:14434808-14445450 GCA_003113815.1 Sphenodon punctatus | reverse complement strand
CTGGCCCAAAGGAGGCGTTTATTGCGCAGCCAATAACACACACACACACCCAGTAGGGTAAAAAGAAAACTTAGTCTTTACTGGTACATAAGACAAAAAGGAATAAAAGCATAGAACTAGGGGTGATAACCCTTTGAGCAATCAGAATCAGTATCTGTGGACATGGTAGCCCATTTAGAAAGCGTCTTCCTATAAACTGTAGCTAGCAAGTACTCACTGGTTCTTATCAGTTCTCCATAGGTGATGGTTTTCCTATGGGGTCCAAGTTCTTCTTCTGGCAAGGCCAGAGTTACTGTTAAGCCATGTGCCTCCAGACAGGGAGGTCACCAGCCTAGCAGCAGTTCAGTGAGTCCAGAGAGAGAGAGACAAAATGCCCGTGCGGGTCCTTTTAAGGCATCCTTGACCTTCGTTCCCATTTGTCCAGGAGGGTCAGCTGGCTTTAACCCAGAAGTCCCTCTCCTTCTATCATTCGCTCATCCCACGTCATCTGTCTCAGGTGTAGAGTTCCCCCCCCCTTTAGGAATTCCATGAATGAGGAAGTCCTTAACAGGTGCTTGTTGAGGCCTGGGCTTTGACTGAGCCAGGCTTGCAGTTTCAGCGAAGGGGAGGCAGAGGTTTTTTTTGTCAGGGCGAGGGCATTTTGCCACACCCTTTGTTTTGAGGGACCTTATAAAACACTTTCTGAAAATCCAGATAGACTATGTTGACTGGCTCACCCTTATCTGATGAAGAAAAACCTATATTTCTGTCTGCCCCATGGTAGCCTCCACCATCTTAGAAATATTAAAAGCCTATAACCTGTAGTTACCCCGCCATGTTAGGAATGCTTGCTTCGCCCTTTAAATTAGACAGGCTTTGTTTCTTCTTTACATAGATAAGCCTCACCCTTTGAAGATTACCTTTTGCACGTAGAGAGGATTCCTTTTGCTCGAAAATGCAGCTGGCTTGAGTTTAGATAGGGAACCTCCCTATTTCTCCTTCCTTCCACTGTTATCTCACCACCAACCTGAACTTAGAAGTTAACTGTCTTTTCTCAAAATAATTACTTTGAAAGTTGTAATCCTTTGCGCAGAAGCGACAAGCCATGTAAGGGCTTTCCGCCCAAGGATTTCTGTATAAGAAAATGTATTGCCCTTTGTAGGGGGCTCTGGAATCCAAGGATTTCTGTATAAGAAAATGTATTGCCCTTTGTAGGGGGCTCTGGAATCCAAGGATTTCTGAGGCCTGCAGCGCTGCATCTCTGTTGAATAAAGAGCTCTGTTGTTTATATCTGCTGGCAGCCTCCTCGTCTTACTATCTTACCCACGAAAATCCACGACATATCCACATGCTTATTTAAACCCTCAAAAAATTCCAATAGATTAGCAAGGCAGAACTTTCTTTGCTAAATCCATGTTGACTCTTCCCCGTCATGTCGTGTTTATCAATAAGCCCAATGTTTATCAATAAGCCCAGTAATCACTTCCACCAGTTTGGCTGGCACCACCATCAGGCTCACCAGTGTGTAGTTTCCAGGATCACCTCTGCAGCCCTTTTTAAATATCAGCATTACATTTGCTACCCTTCAGTCCTCAGGCATAGCATAGCAGATTTTAGCACTTGGTTACAAATTGCCAATACTAGGTCTGCAATTTCAAATTTGAGTTCAGAACTCTGGGGTGAATACCATCTGGTCCTGGTGATTTGTTAGTATTTAGTTTGTCAGTTTTACTCTAGAACCTCTTCCAGCATCACGTTGATTTGTGACAGCTCTTCAATCCATAACCTACCTACAAAGAATAGTTCTGACGTGGATCTCTCCCCCAGAGGGCCGAGTTCTAGCTAATCATTCAATGGGATTCTTTCTGCTCGTTTTCCAAGACACTTTCCAGTATATTATAGTGTCAGGATCTGGTGTCGGCGACACTAGAACCCAGGCCCCCGGGGTTCCCAGACCAGGCCTGATCCCCCTGTCCTCAGAGGGTGGTGTCTACAAGGAGTGACTGAAAGCCAAAACCTTCTTCTCTGGGACCCAGGAGCTCCCATGATTAGTCCCAGAATACTGGCAGAGGATTGGCTCAGGGATCCTATAAAGACTAAGAGGTCAGCCCCATTTCTGAACTTCAAACTGGGAGAGTCTCGCAGCTTGCCAGGATTCACCTCTCCACGCCTGCATCATCACTGCACTGACCGTGGCTCCGGACCTGACCACACTCTCAAGACTCACCCCTTGAACGTGACACACCTCAGAATGAAAGTCTGGAGCTCAACCCCCACCCAAGACCCCAGCGCTCGCCCATTCTCGCCGTGAGTCCCTGCAGCATTCCTGATCTCTTCCTGCCCAGGGCCTCTGCAAGCAGCATGGTAGGTGCTGCCACACATCATACTGCACACATGAAATCCCACCACAGGTCTTCATAGGTGTCGCTCCACAACTCTGTACAAGCATGACAAAGCTATGAAAGAGTCCTTAGCAGAGACAGGAGGCCAGGTATTCTCCAGGCACTATGGCAGCCATAAAGGTGCAAAGGGAAAGAAAAGAAAGTAGGTATATTGCTTCACTCACTTTCCAATGGAAACAGATTATGACTCTGGTAGCAGATTATTTTATAGAAGCAGCATGTGAGAATGTACCAGATTTAAAACAAACAAATGTGGCTTTACAAAAACAATGAAGGGTAGTTGAAAAACAGGTCAGAGGGGGAACACTGTGTCCTGAAATTATAAATTGCTATTCAACAGCTCAGTATCATTATATTAAAAGTTTGCATTTTGGTGGCTTTTTACAGAAGACTTAAAACACAGTATACACATTAATTAACATAATGTCATGTGACATGGATAAGAATTACTACAGTTAAAAAATAATAATGAGAAATTGTGGCAAAGAAAGCAAGCAATTTGGCCAAGGGCACATAATGGGTGGGTCTAGACATTACAGTTGATCAAGGGGAGAAATCAACTCTGTGGTACTCACTGCAATGCCATCTCTTGGGAGAGCAAAATGACCAAAATTTCACGTTGTCCGTGTTTATGCTGCCGCCCTATAAACTCTGACCAACAGGGGAAGCCTTTCAGGTGGCAGAATAAATTGGTGAAACCTGAAGCCCTGCTGGTAAAATTGGCACGGCAAAGCTTTCCACCGCAGGGCAAAGCTTCCAATTAGTGAAACTGACAACCAAAGCCCCACTGCCAGTGAAATTGGCCGAGCTTCTGAAACGGACAAGCACAACACCTCATATTCATTCATTCCACGGCTTTGTTTTGGCTTCTCTGTGCATATGCTGAGCAATTCCTGAGATTTGAAACAAACCTCTGCAACCCCATGTCCCTGCCACAGGTTGCTCCCAGCTTTATATGTTAAGCTTATGCCAAATATAATGCTTGCCCCATGTTAACTTAGTTGGCCGGAACAGTGGCAAGCGTTGTGTGTAAAAGAGAAACAGAAACAGGAGAAAAGGGAGTAGAATCCATATTCCTTAATACAGGGCTCAAACCACTAAGAAACACTGTTCTCAATAAGAGGCTACAACAACTTCAGAAAAAAATTAAAAACACAAAGCTATATCCATAAAGTTAACAGAAGAAGGGGAATTATCAAAAACTGAGGTTACTTACCTGTAACCTTTGTTTTTCAAGATGGGGTTCATCACTCACACCAGTGGGAGTTGCGGCTGTGAAGATCAGCTTGGAAGCTTTCAAAACAGTTATTCCTTTGCTCTCCGTGGCCCCTCCACTCACAGCTCACACTGTTAGAGGCCTTCTGGGGATGCTAAATAAAAGGGGGAGTAGGGCACAAATTACCTCTGTTCCTTCCAACTGCTACACCAGAGCGACTGTCCTATTTAAGTATGGCTCTGATGTAGAGGAGAAGGTGGGTGGTATGAGTGACAGAGCTCATCTTGAAGAACCAAGGTTATAAGCAAGTAGCCTCAAGTTTCTTCTAGCGGGGCTCCACCGACTCACACTGATGGGAAAATGAAAAGCAGTAGTCCCAGTAGGGTAGGGAAGCAAGCCTTTCTAAAGGCTTTTGTTCTATCAACATTAAAAGGAATGTGCTGTTTTGATGTCTAGAGTGTGGAGTGCTGACTCCCTTTTGGTGGTGCGAGGTTTTGGAACACCGAAAGAGTGATGCCCTGTGACAAATGAAATGGGAAAAAAATTGGTTTGAAAGGAGGTAACTGCAGAGTGACTTTATCTTTGTGAAAGATCAAAGTGATGCAAGTTCTCCCACCCTCCTAGCCGACGTCAATGTTACCAGCATGGATACTTTGAAAGATACTGTACGGTCTCGTCTGAGGCAAGTCCGTTGGGGGCTGCAGGGGAGCCGGAACCGCCAGGGGGAGAAGCCTCCGGCGTGGCGGCAGGAGGGGAAGCCCCGGAGGGAAGGGCAATGCAGAGCGGCGGTATGCCACACGCATAGGGGATTCCCCAACAGAGCAGCGGCATAAGGAGGCAGGGCGCTCAAGTCCCGTGCGACGTTCAGCACGTCTCCAGGCAGAACTAGGGGTGGAGCTAGGAGCATAAAAGCAGGAAGCAGTCATCACAGCAGTGCCGGAGATCAGCACAGCTGTGAGACTGGCCCCTTGCGAGAAACTTGTGGACTGACTACAGTGGTAATTGTGCGGAGTGTGAGGAGTGTGGACACTGAGCAGTGCGTGAGGTGTGCGAGGAGCGAGCGAACGGTGAGGGCGTGGATATATCGTGGCTGTGAGTGGTGTGAGTGTGGATTGTAGAGAGAGTGAGTGAGGACTAAGGCGTGTTTGCAGCACATCCCCTTCCTTCCCTTCCGGTTACCCAGATCCATTTCCCCAGTGCGAAGGTTCCCCCTCTCCCTAACTCCCCTGGTTCTTGACTTCCCGGTCTCCCTCACTGTCACAAGCACCCCCTGTCTTTCATCCCAATAACACTCCTAGCTAACGTGTGTGGTGATAGGCAGCAGGTGGTGGTGGTGGAATACGTGCTTTGTGTGCACGAGTGGGGGCTGAGCTCTGGGCCGTGTTGTCTCCACCCCGATGATAACAAGGCCTGCCTTCTTTTGAAGGCATTAGGGCCAACTATTAACCTGAGGGGTCGTTCTTCCATATTAAGAGCAAATAGCCCGAGCGCACAGAGTGTTTGTGGAACCCCTCCTCGTTTCCCACATCCTTGGCTGCGTAGACCCCATCCCCTTTGGGTCCGTCCCATCCCTACACTCCCATACCATAACAGATAGTAAGCGTAGGAAACAGGTAGCTAAAGGATCAAATGGAGGTAACAAGAGTCTCTCCCAGGACAAGGTTTAGGTCCCATGGGGGCATTGATTCCTAATAAGGCAGATTTTAAAGATGCCTTTCATAAATCTTTTCAGGATTGAGCGAGACAAAATTGGACATCCATTTATGAGAGGGGTGAGCCGAGAGTGCAGCAAGATGGACTTTCAGCAAAGAAGGGCCAAGGCCTTGGGATTTCAGGTGATTCAGGTAAGCGAGCAGATGTTTTATAATCGTTGTTTGTGGTTGTAGGCTAGTTGTGGAGGATGCCCAGGCAATGAACTGCCTCGTAGGTTTTATTAGTCGAGGCCTTTCGAATATTCCTGAGGACATCTACTACATAGTTCAGGTAAGTCTTGTAGATCCTGTAAGGTCAAGGCAATAGCAGTCAGGCCATTCGGTGGAGTGATGATAAATTGGGGTGCAGCACTTTCACATTGTTTTGGGTGAGAAGATCTGAGATTTTGAAGGAGTCGTCAGCGTTTCTTAGACACTGTTGTCAGTTGGGTATACCACGGTTACCTGAGCCAGTCAGGTGCTATGAGAATACACATGGCTTGATCTTGAATGAGTTTCTGAAGGACCTGAAGTATTAGGGGAAATAGTGGTAAAGTGTACACTAAGGTTTTACCCCAACGGACTAGGAATGTGCGATTCATTGAGAATTTTCCTAAGCTTGCTGCAGAAGCGATGGCACTGTGAGCTGGTGGGGTGTTGCGAAGAGGTCTATATGTGGATGCCTCTACATACTGAATAAGCTCTGGGTGACCGATGTATTGAGCATCCATTTGTACTGGAGCATAGCATTCCTGCTCAGCTTGTCTGTGAGGTGGTGTGACTGGCCTGCTAGGTGAGTTACGTTGTGAAAGATGGACCATTTCCAGCGCTTTACTGCTTCTCTGAAAAGGAGAGATGAGTGGGAACCTCCCTGTTTGTTTATGTACAGCGATGTGGTGTTGTGTATAGTGATTTGCAGTGTCTCGCCTTGAATGTGTAGTAAAAAGGCTTTAATGGCTAGCCTTATTTCCCTCAGTTCTAGGAAACGGATATGGAGCATGCATTCCCATACATTCCATATTCCGCTTACTTGCATTCCATTGCAGTGGGCACCCCATTCTAGCACAGAGACGTCCGTGGTAATAAGGACTTCTGGGGAAGGTTGCCCTGTAGGAGGTGATCTTCCAACATCCACCACAGTAGGATTTGGAGGATAGAGGGACTTACAGTAAGATGCTTGTTGAGCTCGTATATCAATGGCATATAGTTCCATGCTAGTCAGTGCTGCAAAGATCTTATTAGCAGTCTTGCATGATGAACTAACATAGTTGTGGAGGCAATGTGGCCTAAGAGTTTCAGGAAGAAGTGAACTGTTTGTCTTGGGTGAGGCTGAAGCACAGAGATGTGGTTCTGGAACGTGCGCACCCTTTGTACTGGGAGAAATGCTCGTTGACTAATAGAGTCGAGGTTCGTACCTACAAAATGAATTTATTTAGTAGGGATTAGAATAGATTTTTTGAAGTTTATAACAAATCCTAACCACTGAAAGAGGTCAATAATGTACTGTAAGTCTCTCTCAAGGTGATGTTTCATATGAGAAACAAACAGCCAATCGCCTAGATATGGGAAGACAAAGATGCTTCTCTTTCTGAGGTAGGCTGCTACTGGTGCAAAGCACTTAGTGAACACCCTTGAGGCAGTGGAAAAGCCGAAGGGTAAAACTTAGTATTGACAATGGTTTCCATCAAATACAAATCTGAGGTGTTTAGTGTGAGATGGGTTTATAGGGATGTGAAAGTATGCATCTTGCAAGTCTAGAGCAGAGAACCACATGCCTTTATGGTGGCAAGAGAGAATCTTTGTTAGTGTTACCATTCTGAATCTGAAAGATCTGATAAATCTGTTTAGTGCCCTGAAGTCCAGGATTGGCCTAAGTCCGTCATCTGTTTTCAGGACCACAATATACCTGGAGTAAAAACCCCTTCCTCTGAATCACAGGAACTTCTTTGATGGCTCCTTTCAAGAGGAGAGTGTGAACGTCCTGTTGTAACACTACCTTGTGAGAGGGGTCCTTAAAAAGAGGGATGGGGAAGGTGGTTTGGGGTGAGGAACTGAACTAAATTGGATTACACAACCTCCCTCTATGATCTCTAAAACCCACTGATTGTTTCTTATGAGAATTCCATATAGTAGAATGCTGAGATGGTTTAACTGAAAAGAAAGGTGACTGGTTGGAGTATGGTTGAAATCTCTGCTCCTCATCATTAAACATGTGACCTCTCTTTAGAAGCACTGGTCGCTGAGTTGGGGGGTTGCCTTGTTGTTCTCCTGAGTTTATACCACCTTCTAGGTTGGGTTTGTGGCAGAGAAGTAGAGAGGTATTTGCAGGATTGTTGGATGTATCCTGAGGGTACTTTGCCATCTTATAGGATGGAGCTGATGTGCATCTCTTTTTTTTAATGTAATTTCCAGGGCATAAGCTGTCGTCCTAGTGAACTTCACTTTTGCCAGAACTTCATTAGTGTTTTTCATCCAATGATTTTGCTTCGTCTAGTAAGGTAGAGAAATCAATCAGAGCTAAGCATGTAGTCAAAGTTTTATTGTGCTGGCCCAACGGCCTTGACAAACAACAATCAGAGGTAGAGCCAAGCATGTAATGTGGTGACAATTCCATTGGCTATTACCCTTGCCACTGAGTCAGCAACGTGCGTTATTGTTGTAAGCGGAGACTATAAGCCCTCAAAGTGTCGGCTTGTTTTCTGTGTTCAGCTGGTAGAGGTTACAGAAGTTGTCCTAGGATTCCCTAAAGAGATGTTGAAATGTAGACATGGCAGAGGCATAGTTAGATGCTCTCAACATCATAGCTGTTGAAAACAACATTCTTCTACCCAGGATGTCAATCTTCCTCCCTTTCCTGTCGAGGGATGAGGATTCAGTAGATTTGTGTTGCCGTTCTGAGGAAGCTTGCTTTATGAACACCGTGTGGCCCTCTGGAGGAACCAGACAAAAGGTGCTGAACTGAGCGTCAATAGGTAAAGTCTGTGAGGGCGCTTTCCAGTTTATCAGCTTTTTCGACAAGGGAAGGTTGACTTTAGTGGGAGTCTGTTTATTGAGGATTTTGAATATTGGGTCTTCCTCCTCCACTGAGACAGTTCTGAGGATGAGCACTTTTCCCATCTTAGTAATGAGAGACTGGAACTTCCTGTGGTTGTTGACTGAGTTGACTATTTGGGTAGGAGGCAGTGCAGATAGGTGAGTGAATTGAGGGGATGAGGGGTGGATAGGTTCCCCCGTGTTGAGGAAGGAGGGCTGTGGGGAGAACGGAGGAGATTCCTCCAAAGAACCCTTTGGAGTCCATAATGGAGTAGTGGGAACTGAAATTTGTGTCTGTGGAGAACCTGGTGGTGAGACTAGGTCTGTGCCAGGCTGTGGGGGTATAGGAGAGCAGCAGTCTGGATTCTTCTTAGATCTTTTGGAAGCAGGATTATCCTCATCAGATCTATCTTGCCTCTTTTGCTTAGGGTTGTCCAATTTCTTCAGGGCCTCTTTTTCTTAGGGTAGTCTGATTTCTTTAGGATCTGCTTAGTCTTTTGATGTCTCTTGTGAGCAGGAGAAGAGATTACTATCTCAGTTTTCTTGATTTTAACACATGTTGGATTGGTGCCGTCAATCAGTGCAAATGGCAAAGGTGAAGATGGTGCCAGGGGCATAGCTAAGGTGGAATGGGCCCCCCTGGCCAAGAAGTTGAGATGTGCCTCACCCCCGCTTGTTTCTTTTGTCTCCCGTCAGCGGCTTAGGGGCACTGCCCAGCTCAGCGGGTCTGGGGGCGCTGCCCGGCTCACATGTATGCGAGTTAACGTTAAAGATGCTCTTGCCCTTCCTCAAAATGGAGGTTGTCTACTCACTGCACCCTCAATGATGGTTTACAACTGGATGTTTCCCACAATTCCAACTACAGGCATTTCACAAGCAGAAAGCAAGTAACAAAGCACACATGCAGAGCACGCAATTGGCCGCATGTTGCCCAGCCCCTAATTTGCATGGACCTGCCTCTAATTTGCATGGCTCCATCCCTAATTTGCATAACTTGTGTGTATGTAAAAAACTAACTTAAACTGGGTTCAATTTCAATCTGACTGTCAAAGAATCCACACATCAGAGAATACACTGGGAAGGCAGCAGGGCTACACTTATGAAAAATACATGGTTCAGGGAACCTCCCGCGCCCCAGCACATGGCAGGGCAAAGCTTGTTTCTTTCCCACCCCTGCCCAAACAAACAAACATGTACAGGGCCACCCTGGAATGCAAGAACTACACTCCTAACGCCACATTCCAACTAACAAAGTAAACCAGGGAGGGTAGCCTGTTTTTTGAGAACCAGCAGTTGCAGCTTAGCACAGCACTTTGGAGGCAGCACAGATCCCAGCCACAGATCAAACATTTTTCAGGTTCTGTTTCCCACTTAAACACATGCCCCTCCGTCTACTTAAAGTACTCTTCCCCAAGTCCCCCCCACCCTTCAAGGAAGAGGGAAGGGCAGGTAAATACAGGGTATCTGTAGCAGGTGGTTTCCCCCAGGGCCGCAGGAGGGACGCTGGAGTATTAGCTCACCCCTCTGCTACGCCTTTCAGCCTGAGCCTCGGCTGAAACACACACACACCCCCGAGACAGGGGGGTACCTTCTTCTATGACACAACACACAGTTCAGAGGGTTTTAGTCCACAGTCCTTTATTAGACTCTGTGTCCAATGTACCTGGGGCTGCCGGCTCAGTCGCCTCCACCCTGCAGGTCCAGGTCAGTTTCTCCAGGCTCAGGCACAACACAGACCATCAACCCCCAAAGTCTCATTGGCTAGCCTCTTTCCAGTTCCAGGATCTGGCCCCTGGATCTAGTTATTCTCTCTTACCCTCAAGCACTGGAAGAATGAGCTCTCAGAGTAACACGGCAGCAGAGGGTGATCATACCTCCCCTGACTGACCCCTTTTAATAGAAGACAGGACACTTATCAAAAATACATGGTGCAAGGTTTCCTGCTCCCCAGCACATGGCAGGGCAAAGCTGGCTTCTTCCCCCCCAACAAACAAACAAACTAACAAACATGGCAGGGCCACCTCGGGCAAGGCTTCCCCCCCCAAACAAACAAACATGTGCAGGGCCACCCCAAGTAGTGCAAAGCTTGCTTCTCCCCGTACCCCCAAACAAACAAACATGCAGGGCCACCCCAGGCCAGGCAAGGCAAAGCTGGCTTCTTCCCCACCCCATCCCCCAAACAAACATGTGCAGGGTCACCCCAGGCAGGGCAAAGCTTGCTTCTCCACCCACCCCACCCACAACAAACAAAACAAACCATGTGCAGGGCCACCTCAGGCAAGGCAATGCAAGGCAAAGCTGGCATCTCCCCCCCCCCCCCC
>QEPC01007559.1:14396647-14434802 GCA_003113815.1 Sphenodon punctatus | reverse complement strand
CCCCCCCCCCCCCAAACAAACAGACATGTGCAGGGCTACCCTGCTTCTTCACCCCCACCCCCAAACAAACTTACCCCCCCAGGGGGGAAAGAAGAACAAGGTTGCTGCAGCAGCAAGCCTAGCCACTTGTGTTCCCTAGCTGCCCCCTCCCCACACCTGGAGTCAGGGAGGGTCCAGGTGCCCTACCCCCAAACGCACCCCTCCATCTGAACCCCACCACCATGGTGGGGTTCAAGGGGAGGGGGTGCACCACCCCTAGACCCTTACTCGGGTGATGGGTCAAGAAGTCTACCTAGTCTGTGCTCCGTTGGTCTCTCTAGCTCAGTCCTCAGCTCCTCCTAGCTCTCCTCCGGACGGTGTCTCTAGACTGCTGCTGCACCTGCTAGCCTCTCTCTCTGCACGCTCTCCTCTTCACTCCTTCCCGCCGCTGCATTTGACCTCAGGGAAGCGAGCCCTGCCTGCCCCTCCCCTTCCGGCGTACACTGTGAGAGTAGGAGGAGGAGGAAGAACTGGCGAGCAGAGGGAAGCTGGTTGGGAGAGGGAGGCAAAGGGAGGGTGTTTCTCTAAAACTGGAGGGGAGGAGGAGTCTGCCTGTTGCACTCAGGACTAAAAAAAAAACCCAAACAAATAACCACGCTGCGCAACAGCCCCTTGAGGAAAAAAATTACAAAAAAACAGCTGAGCACGGCAACCCCTGGCAGCCCCCGGCATAAAGCCAGGGTCGCTCAATGAACGCTACGCCCCTGGATCTTTGGGACTTTGACATTCTCCAGGCAGTAATGGTGCTAGGGATACGAGTCAAGATGGTACCAAAAGCATCAGTAACAGGGTGAGGAGGGCGCCATTGATGGTGGTGCTGAACCCGACTTTTGTAGCAGCAGAGTGTGAGATCTGGGAGAAGGGGTAGGGAACTCCCCTGGTTCCTCAGGCACCTTCTTTATTAGTAGAAACTGAAGTTGCATCTTGTGGTCCTTCAGAGCTCTGCCCGAGAGGCTGGAACATACTGGGAAACTGGTTGGGTTTGTGTGCTTCCCTGAGGCAGATTAAACACTTGTCATGCATGTCAATCAGGGGGACCGAGGTGGGTCACCTTATACATTTTTAAAATCCTCCCTTTTTCAGAACGGGTTGGATGGCACGGCCCTGTGGTGGGGCCCCTGTGGGGCACATGAAGAAAAACAGCGTTGTGTGTTCTTTTAGAGCCTTTTCTTCGTTCTCTTCTCTGTCCCCTTTAACTGCAATTTGCCTGAAGGCAAAGCGAAAATTCCTGCAACTGCCGATAGCTGTGGTAGTTGGAAGGAACTGAGGTAATTCGCACCCTGCACCCTTCCTTTTATAGCATCGCCAGAAGGCCGCCAACAGCACATGCCACAAGAGGAGGAGCCATGGAGCACAAGGGAATAACTGCTTTGAGATGCTTCTGAGCCAAACTGTGCAGTTGAAGCTCCCATCAGTGTGAGTTATCGGAGCCTTTCTCTAAGAAGAACAAAAGTTATGATTATCAACTTCTAAAAAGGGGTTCATTAGTTCCCGATCCACGGAACCAGCTGCAGAACAGGACACTTCCCAGGTTCCCCAGGGCAGACAGGGTGACGTCCCCTCCCACCATGGGATCCTGGGGATCAACAGCTATAGGAGGGGGGATGTGGGAGCCCTGAGTCCATTTCCTGGAGGGACCCTGCCAAGTGTCACCGTAAGCTGACCTGATTTGACCGCCGGAGCAGCTGGGAGCAGGGAGGAGCCATGCCACCGGGATAGTTTAAAGATCACCGCGCGCCCAGCGGTGCCGGAGGCAAGCACCAGGGCAGCGCGCCTAAGTGCTGCACGCGCAAGGGCGCGGCCTTGCGCGTGTGGCCTTAGGCGCCGGTCGGCGCGGGATCCCGACTCTTTCCATTGGAATTGTTGCAGGGTGGTTCAGTTTTGTGTCCTGGTGTGGGACAGAAGCTTCCTTTTTAAGCTACTCCCCCTATCTCTCTAGTATTTGCCATAATGCCCAAGAAGGGCAAGAAAAAGTTGGGGGTGACCACTAGGGCACGGGCCAGGGAATTACAGCTTCCTGACTGTTTTGCCACGGCACCAACCCCTTCTGGGTTCAAACGGGGTGGTCTTTCTCAAGCTCCCTTCAATCGTCCTCTGGAGGGCTCTGATGCAGGACGGGATTTTCTGGCTGCCTGCACGAGTTCCTTGCCTCCTCCCTTGCTGCAGGGTTCTGTAATCTCTGAGGTAGGAACCTCTTGTGATGGGCTTGAGTTCTCTACTCTACCCATGCAGGTACCTCTAGACTCCTCGTTATTGTCATGTGTCCTGGCCTTTAAAAGCAAGGAGAAAGATGGTTAGCTTTGGCCGCCAAGTCCCGGGGGTCTTCCCAGTCTTCTTCGGGTCCCCGGGTTTCCTCTACCGAGGATAGAATTTGTTCTCTCCAGGCTCAAATCGAGGAAATTGAGTCTCAGTTTCCAGTTACCCAAGCTGTGGAAGGGGATAACTTTTTATTGAGTTTTCGGACAACGGGGCATGGGGATCTGGAGTTGTTCGCTGCCCCCGCCAAGTTCTCACCCTCCTCTTTAGGTCAGGTTAGGGAGGCTCAGGGGGTGCTGAAGTCCCCTATTAGAGCCAATATAGAACAGGGGGGAACTTTTGACATGCCCTCTGGCCTGTCAATTATTTCAAGAGCCATTGCTTCTGGAATCCAAGAGGATCAAGCCCCTTGCTACCCTCAGCAGGCAGAGGAGTTGGAGTCCCCCCTTAGATTAAATATAGGAAAGGGGGGGGATCTCTTAATACCTCCACGGGTTCCCTTACCAAGCTGAGAACCACTGCCCCCGTAACCCAGGAGGTTCAGGCTCAGGCCCATTGTTACTCCCAGCAGGTAGAAGATGTTTTGCCATTACTTATGGCACAATTTGAGGGGCTTGACATCCAACTTCAGGCTATTCAGCAGTTTACTAGGGTTTGGGACTGTATGAATGATCTTAGAGGGAATAGGACTGGGTTGGGCTCCCAGAGAATAGACCAGACATGTCAAACAACTCCTTTTCATGGCCCAGTCCATTCCAGCTCATTAGTTTTTAAGGCTATTGAGGACTAAGAGCTCACTTCTATAACCAATGCCCTGGTCTTCACAGTCTATCCCTTGCTGTCTGGATTATTCCCCCCTTGGGATTCAAAATTTTGGACTGCCCATCATATTGCTTGCATTTTGGGCTGTACTTTTTTGCCTTCCCACATAGTTCGTTTTTTCCACTTGCCAGTTCATCAACCATAGTGGAAAGGCTTTTGTTTAATGCTCATTTTTTCTGCCCTTGGGGGGTTTATATGGCCAATGTCTACGCTAAGAGGGGAATTGTTCCACTGCTGCTGCAAGTCTCATCGACTACTTTGGTTCCCCGTGAAGGAAATTCCAATCCGATCCAGCCACTTAGGAGGACGTTAGGTGTTCCATTGGACACTTCGAATGCCAGCAGATTTAAAGATCTGGACCAGACCGAAGCTCTTGTTGTTCCACCTATTTTAGTTCTGCCTTGCAGGTCCACTGCCGCTGTGGCCTTGCTCTCACCTAAGTTGGCTTATTCTTCTCCCAGGGCTCCTTGCCTGGACAACCCCGGTATGTCTCCCCCTTCGGCGACAGTTCCTCAGGATTCTTCAAGGACTCAAGCTGCTAGTCCATCTGCAGCCCAGGTACCTGTAGCACATTCACCTCCTAATACTTCTTCGTCTGTGCCGCAGATGTATCAGTTTCAATGTCCTATTGTGCTACACCCCGGTCTGAACAATCATGTTTCTGCTAAAAACTTGGGATTCCCTTGTAGAGGGGCTTCGATTTTTGAAGAACTTATGGCTGTTGATGTCACATGCAAGTCCACTGTATTAGGTTCTACGGGTTGATACCAATTGGCTATGTTGTTTATTAGAATGATCTCTATTGCTCTATGTTGTAATTTTAGATTAAGAGGCCCATGTCATTTCCTAGTTTATTAGTTTTAGTTAAATTTATTTTATAGATTTTATTTTTAGGGTCCTAGGTAGGTTCTATTCTAGGGTTTCATGTATTTGTTGTATATCTATGTTGTTTGCTAAGCAATGGCCTATGGCCACGCTGAAATAAATCCATATCATATCATTTCTAAAAAGTTAAAAATAAAAAGGATAATCGAAGACCTGCACTACCCGAGGAGGAACTGCAATTCCCAGGAAGAAGTAAGGCCGGACCCCCAGCAAGTATAGGTCGAGCAACCGCCACAGACCACATGATCCAGTGAGGGAACCACAGAGGGAAGGAGACTGCCGGCTTTACTGGATGCTTCATCGTGGAGCTTGAGGGATCCTCAGAACCTGGTTTGATCCCTGTTTTGGTTGCTGATCTGAATTGGGTTCCTGATGCCTGTCCAGTCTTTTTCTGGAAACCTCTATTGCTGGACAGTCCATGAGCTCCCGAGCAGCAGCAGGACAATTTGATAAAAGGACCCGACGACGCCCCTCTCTTCCAGCTTCCGGGACACACTGACCCTGTCTGGAGACTACTGAGGAAGCTGAAACTGAGCGCTGCTTCCAGAACTAAGACACACCCAGAGGAGATTTGCTTGGGTTGGGAAGATCTGGTAAGGCTCACAAGGTGTTAACCAAGCCAAGGAGGTTGTAGGGTGATCACTGGCAGGGTCAGTGCAGCGTGATACAAGGTAAATCTCCATCATAGGGTGCCCATTGGCAGGGGCCGTTACTAGGGCTGTAGCAGCTGTGAACCCCATCTCCCTGCTAGTACCTCTATCGGAGTCCTGCTTCTGGAGAAGGAAAGCCTCATAGTGGCTGGATAGCACGCCCATTCCATCTTCTAAAGGTCACTGGGGTGCGTGTGGGCTCTCCGCTGTAGCTTGTATTAGGTGTTTTATATCCCGCTGCCCTCCCTCTTTGGGCAGGAGGGGGTGGAGCCAGGAACAGAGGGTATATTTTCCATAGATATGCAGTGGGATAATTAAAAATTAAAAACAGGGATTGTAAACAGTTGGGAGTCTTTTTCCCTATCTATTTTAATTTACTGTCCTTAGAATGACAAAAAAACCCCAGCATAGACAGACTAATATGGATCCAGTAGGTCAGCAGTCTAAACACAAACAGATTAGGCTAGATGCCTTTTTGGAGCCCGGTCCAGCTCCCCAGTCCCTGCAAACACAGTGTTCGGTTCAGCTGGATAATCGTTTTACCTTATTATCAGGGGTGGGCAAGGAGCAGGATAGTCCTGACTCCTCTCCAGTAGCACCTTCTTTTAAAGGCGTAGCCTCTTCAAACCACTCTATGTCTTCCTCAGTGGGTTCTGATCTCAATCTTCATAAGGTCTTGGGTAATCAAGTGTTTTGTAATTGGGGACCTTATAAAGCAATTGGTTGACCAATTGACCAAAATTACTGATCTTCTTGATCAACAAAAACAGCAACTTAAAATCCTGTGTAATTTTTCTGCTGATGCTAAATTAGAGGAATTTCCATTTATCCAATCACCTCCAGGAGTCTCATTTACGAATAATCCCCTAGTTGGGGAGTCTCTGGCATCTAGTAATCTGGCTGTCCTAGGGCTATTTCTAAGCATCTCTCTACATCTCTCCCAAGGACAGCCACTAATTCTTCTAACCCCACAGCCCCTTCACGCTTAAATCATAAGGCTGTGGCATTTCCCATTTCCCCCCTCCACAATGGAGTTCTCCCAGACTGGAATTCAAAATTATTTATCCAGTCTCATTTAGATGAACTCTTGGGACTGTATTGTTCTTGGCAAATTGGAAGATTTCAGATTTTGCCAAGTTGGGTCAGACAACATTGCCTGATTGTTTATTTTAGATCTACTTGGATAGCAAATAAAATTTCTGCTTCCTGCCTTCAATTGCATTCTTGGGGCATAATAATAAACAGTCTTTCAGACAAGTAGAGTTACTAGTTTAATTGGGGCTGTTGGGGCTGGGTCAAGGGAGAGAGTTTCCCAACGTTGTCCTACTCCCTCTAGTGTACCAAATTGAATGGATTTTTCAAGTTCCTCCACTGTTGGGCACAGTTCATCCTTCCCTTCATTCTATAGTAAAGTCTAATCAAGCCCCTACTATTAATCAAAGACTTTTTAAAGTATTGCCATGGATTCTGTTCCTTTAATTCATGCTGATAACACAGCTGATTCAAATCCAATGGATATGGAAGTTCCTCTAAACCCTTCTCAATGAGATAAAACCTCCCTGGCGGATGTATTAGATTTTGAAGTATCAGCCTTAGCCTGCCCTGTTTTTCAACCATCTCAGATTCCTGCCACTAAAACAAAGCACCCTATTACCTCTACTCAAGGTATAGTTTCCTCCACTTTACAGACTTATGGAGGCTCTAATTTTACCCTAGAGGTAAAGGCAAGTCAGCCAGATCTTGTAAGTTCACCAAGGGTTGAGAATATTGTTGTCTGTCCTAATAGATGTGATTGTAAGGACTTGTCTTCTAGAACCTTCCTTTTGCTTCCAAGCTGCTTGAACGTGTTGTCTACTCCCGCTGCCTTGACTTCCTATCCTCCAACTCCTCCCTTGACCCCCTCCAATCTGGCTTCCGCCCCCTTCATTCTACTGAAACTGCTCTCGCTAAGATCACCAACGATCTTCTGGTGGCTAAATCTAAACGTCTCTATTCCATTCTTGTCCTCCTTGATCTCTCTGCTGCCTTCGATACTGTTGACCACTCACTCTTGCTGGATTCCCTTCACTCCCTTGGCTTTTGTGGCTCTGTCCATAACTGGTTCTCCTCCTACCTCTCTGACCGCTCCTTTAATGTGTCTCTCTCCAACTCCGCCTCCTCCTCCTTCCCCCTCTCAGTTGGTGTTCCTCAAGGCTCTGTTCTTGGCCCTCTCCTCTTCTCGATCTATACCTCATCCTTAGGCAAACTCATTGCCTCCCATGGCTTCCAATACCACCTCTATGCTGATGACACTCAACTCTATCTCTCTACTCCCTCTCTCTCTCCCTCTGTTCAAGCTCGTCTCATCAACTGTCTCTCTGACATCTCTACCTGGATGTCTCAACGTCAACTCAAACTCAACATGGCTAAAACTGAACTCCTTATCTTCCCCCCTCATCCTTCCTCTCCTTCCTCACTGTCAATAACTATTGATGGAGTCACCATCCTGCCTGTCCCCCAAGCCTGTAGCCTAGGCTTCATCTTTGACTCAGCCCTTTCTTTTAAACCCTACATTGACTCTGTTGCTAAATCCTGTCGCTTCTCCCTCCATAACATTGCTAAGATTCGCCCTTTTCTCTCTGTCTCGTCTGCCAAAACTCTTGTTCATGCTCTGGTCATCTCTCGCCTCGATTACTGTAACCTCCTTCTCACTGGCCTTCCCCGGTCTCACCTTTCTCCCCTCATCTCTGTCCAAAACTCTGCTGCCAGGGTCATCTACCTCGCCAGTCGCTTCGACCATGTGCAGCCCCTCCTCTCTTCGCTTCACTGGCTTCCCCTTCCTGAACGAATCCTGCACAAGCTCCTAGTCTTCACCTATAAAGCTCTTCACAACCTTGCTCCCCCCTACCTCTCTGCACTTATCGCCCTCCATACTCCAGCCCGTGCACTTCGCTCCTCCTCTGTCCCTTCTCTCACCCTTCCACGCCTTCCCTGCTCCCCTAAGCGCCTTCGTCCCTTCTCACTTGCTGCCCCCCATGCCTGGAACTCCCTCCCTGTCCACATCCGCCTTGCCCCCTCCCTTCATACCTTCAAATCTCTCCTTAAAACTCACCTCTTTCGCTCTGCTCTGTCTGACTCTTTATCCTGCTGAGCCACTATTCCTATACCTACGATCGGTTTACCCTTATCCTTGCAACATGGACCTGCCTGCTGTCATTCTCATCGTAACCAAGCCAAGTACGTGCACTTGAGACCTCGCATCTTCATGAATGTTAGACCCCTTGTCTCTCCCTCTGTTCCCCTTCCTAAGTCTCTCCCCCAGCTCCTGTCTCTCAGATTGTAAGCCCTAGGGGCAGGGACCGTGTCTATTTTATTACTTTGTAAAGTGTCGGGTACACTGCTGGTGCTATATAAATGTTTGTTAATAATAATAATAATAATAATAATAATAACCAGCTGAGTAGTATTTCAAGGACCAGAGCATATTTCCTTTTGTTCTTGGAATTTAGCAGGATGGAAATCTAAGTTATTGGACCAGTCCTTTTTACCCTATATTCAAAAATTTGATATCCTCTTATTCCGAGAGCCCTGGTGCAGTGATGATATACTACTTGAGGGCGACTCTTCTTACTTTCTCCCTCCTATTTCTTTTGGATCTAAAGGCCATCTTGGGGGGGGAGGGGGGGGACAGCATGTTTAATTTCTACTCTATTGAATCTACAGGTGACCAAAGTTTTTCCCTGTGCTCCAGCTGCTTTGGGTATATTATTGTTCAATCAGATTTGGTGTTGTAGGATTGTTACAATTTACATCCCCCCAGCTACTTCTAGAGGTTATAGGGAAACTATTTGGACCCAATATGAAAATGTTTTGGAAGGGCTCATGATGAACTACCCTGATGTCCACTTTTTTTTAGCTGGCGACTTTAATGCTCGCTTGGAACGCAATAATGAGGCTTTTATACACTATGCTCATGATAAATGGGAAGGGAATTTGAATCAGTCAATCATTAGGAACTCAAAGGATGCTGGACTTATCCCTTTGGGTATTAAACTTGTTAGTCTTAACTAGACTTAACTTATGTTTGTTAAATAGATCTGTTCCTGGTGACCATCTGCCTTTAATTACTATTTTAGGCCTTAAATGTTCCATTAATCCTACTAATCCTGGCTCCTTCGAATCAAATGTTTCAAATGATTTAAACATTGAGAGCTATTGGCACAGAGCCCCTTGGAACAATTTTATTGCTAACAAAATCGCCTTGGTATTGTCTTCCTTTGAAGGTGCCAAAATTAGGGAACAATGCATTAATGCCACCTCTATTAATACGGCTATTGAATCTTATGTAGGTTTATTAGACCTTCTCAAACCTCATCTCTCTATTTCTCCAAATTTGCGGTCTATGGTAGCCAGAAAAAATAGTCCCTGGTACAATAAAGATTGTCGTGAATTGAAACTCAAACTCTCTAGTGTATATTGGAATTATAGGTATAACCATCTTGAGCAAATTCCTATCAGCTTTTTTGCACTTAAAAAGCAATATCAACAGTTGCTCAAGTTAAAGAAAAAAGCTTTCGAGGCCTCCCAGTGGATGTCCCTTTTGAATTCTGCTTAGACAAAACTCTGCCAAGTTTTTGCAGATCATCAACAGATCCCTTCATAAAAGTAGTACTATTACTACGGTTAACATTCCAAGGGAGAAATGGGAAGACTATTTTCGGGTTCTCTTTCCCTATAAAGCCACCTGTGTAGATTCTCAGGAGTCAATTGGTGACTTTCCTAGCTGGCCTGAGGTCTCAGTAATTGAAGCTATTGAGTTAATCCATGGTTTAAAGGATAAAAAAGCTCCTGGGCTAGATCTGGTTCCGGTGGAACATTTGAAGCTTCATAAAGATTGGTGGGCCCCTTATCTTGCTTCTTTTCTCATGAATTAATCAAACTGGCTCTATAGCTGATAATTGGCAAAATGCAGTAATAATCCCAGTACACAAAAAAGGATCGAAGGCTATTCCTGGGAACTATTGTCCTATTAGCTTGCTAAGTGTCATCGGCAAACTATATGCTAAGTCTCTTCTTGGGAAACGGTCTACGTGGCTATCCTCTGAGAATATTATACATGTGGAACAAGCTGGTTTTCAATCCAATCGAAGTACTTTGGACCATTGCTTGAGCCTTTCCCACCTTGCTGAAAAATATGTCTCCAAAAACCAGAGGCTATTTGCCGTATTTGTAGATCTAAAGGCAGCCTTTGATCTAGTCAGTAGGGACTTGCTTTGGGGAAAGGAGAATTGGTAACTTACCTTCGGTGAATTCCTCTCTCTCATACGCTCTGCATACTCCTCCTGCTGGGTAGTTCTACCATTGACCGCTAGGAGGCAGATGATAATTTTCTTTTCACCACGCATGTGTCACTGGCGCTACCCGGCTCTCGCCAGTCCGTTCCCAAGCCGAAAGATCTATCCTCCATCACCAGATGAAAAGCTAGAAGCAATAATTGTGAGAACAGGGACTCCCACCCTTCACTCACCCAAAAGGGACACCAAACTATATAATAACCTGTCTATGATAATTGTTCCTAACCAATTGTACAAACCGTGAACTGAACTGTGGTACTGGTCCCTCACTCCCTGCCTTCTACTCATGCTGTTTGGCAGGGGAGGAGTATGCAGACCGTATGAGAGAAAGGAATTCACCGAAGATAGGTTACCAATTCTCTTTTCTCCTCAGACCTCTGCATCCTCCTCAAGCACTATCCTCTCAAAGGCTTTGTCTAGGGGCAGATCCTGGTCCCTGCCATGTAGAGTGGGGATATAATCCCTAGTCTCATCTTGTGAGTCGGAAGAGTCCTCCTTAGAGGGCTTCTCTTTGAGCTGGAGAGTTTTAATCACATGCCCCAGCAGCTCCTCTTTGCAATGAGTAGGGAATTGCCTCTCTCTGTCTTTGGGGTCTGCCATGGAGTCCACGCATTCTCCCTCTTCTAAGTCAGACCTCTCCCCAGTGGAAGCGGAGTCAGAGTCTGACTGTGCCAGCATATGAGCTTTGAAGCCCTGACTGCCCCCTCCAAGTTGATCTTCCTCCTTAGAACCCTGAGGGGATTGCAACAACTGAACTCTGGCTCCCCCTAGTGGAGTCTTACTCTTTTTGCCTGGCGACCTGGGGGGGGGGGGGGGGGGGGCTTTTTCTCTTACCACCTGCCTTGGCCTGGGAAAGTTCCTTCAGCGAGGCCATTATCTTCCCCCATAGTTTGGGCTATTGTGGCGAGGGAGGGTACCTGCGTGTCCTGGCTCCCTCCTTCTGCTGCCGCCGCCTCTGACCCGCCGGAGGGGGTGGAGGGAACTGGTTCTTTGCCGGTTGCATTCATTTTCAATTTAATTAATTTATTATTTTTTTTGCTGGTAATTTTGCTAGGAAAGGATCAAGCTGCGCTGACCCTGTCTGTAGGCGGGGGGAGCGCCAATAAGTGGTGTTTCCCGCTAGGTGGGAAAATGAGCAGCATCCCCTACTCCCAGGCGTAATGCAAGGGAGCCGGCAGGGATAAACATTTTTAAAAAGGCCTGGCCTGGCGATCCCGAGACCGCGTCCGGGATTGCTGTCCCTTCAATGTCCCACCAATTCCTCTCTAACACTCCTTTTTCTCTCTTTTTTTTTTTTTAGGTCCTGAGGATTCCGAAGGTGCGTCCTAATGATCTCGAGGCAGATGACGGACTGGCGAGAGCCGGGTAGCTCCAATGACGCATGCGCAGTGAAAAGAAAATTAGCATCTGCCTCCTAGCGGTCAATGGTAGAACTACCCAGCAGGAGGATGCAGCAGAGGTATGAGGAGAAAGCTGAATAGGTCTACCAACGATACAAGATTACTATTCTTATTAAAAGCTTTGCATGCTAATTCCACAATCTCTGTCAAAATTGACCAGTATGGTAATCTATCTGCTAATATCCCCATATCTTTTGTGGTACGCCAAGGTTGTGTAGTGGCTCCCGCTTTGTTCAATTATTTTCTAAACGATTTGCTCCCCAATTTAACTCAACCAAATTTTTTCCCACCTAGATTGGCAAATCGTTCTGTTGCATGTCTGCTTTATGCCGACGATGCAGTCCTGCTTTCTCAAACTCACGTAGGTATGAAGAGGATGCTGTTAGCCTTGAAAAATTATTGTCCTGCAAACAAACTCCAGATTAATTATAAAAAAACAAAAGCTTTAGTATTTGGTAGGTCTAGGTGGCTTTTGGATGCACATGTAATTGAACAAGTCACTTCTTATAAATATTTGCGTTTAGTATTTCAAGCTACAGGGAAATGGGATCTACAATTTAAAACTGCTTACGATCGTGCAAAGGGAGCGCTGATAGCTATTTCACGTTTTTTTAAATCCCAGAAAAGTAGTTCCATCAATTCAGCCCTCTTAGTTTTTAATGCTAAAGCCTGCTCTCAGCTGTTATATGGAGCAGATCGCTGGCCTGTTCAGAAACCTTACAGTCTGAATCCCTTCCAATCTAGATTCATGAGAACACTTCTTACTGCTCAGCGTTGTGTTCCATCCGCTATACTCCATCTTGAATTGGGCCAGTTACCTTTAAACGTAATGGCTTTGAAAAATGCACTGCATCTCTGGCTTCACATAAATTTGCCATCCATCTTGCATGCTTTCTCTTGGTTGCTGTTAAAACAACAGGTTTATTGCTAATTTAGGCTTATCCTGCATTTAGGCTTATCCTGCATAGAAATTCGGGTAGGCACAAGAGCTTACCTAACAGATTCCTTAGACAGTTTGGGTTCTAGATACCACATGGTCCCGTCTCCTATTGATAATCCATCATACCATCTCTTGGTATCGCCTATCAGAAATAATCAAAGAACCTTGATCTATCTGGAGTTTGAAGATGTATTCCTCTGTTGTAAAGACAGCCAATATTCTTCATATACAACACCGCCTCACCCATCTGAAGATATCCACTAAACCTATTTGTCCTCCAGTGTATAAATTTTCATTTATACATTAAAAATACAAAACAAGTGGAGGGCAATTATCCTATTGATATTAGGACTATTTATCTCAAATGCAACAATAGCACTCTTGCTTGCTGTTATAAGCAAAAGCTACCTAAGGTGTAGCAGTGTTACGGAGTTTCTACATCACCTAGATGAAATATGTGGTACAGACCAATTTTTAAGAGATCAAAAGAGCCTCTTTTGTTCATACAAGCACGGCAGTGCCTATTCTGTTTAAAACATACTGTTTATGTGCATCAGTCCTCAAGAGGTTACATGCTCCTGACTAATATGATAAATTAGAATACAAGACCCAATGAAACACGGGCCTAGTACTACTAATCATTTCTATAGTGCCACTAAGTGTACGCAGAGCTTTACAGCCACAGATTTTCAGAGACAGGTCCCTCCCCAGTGGGTTTACAATCTAAGATGGACAAGGGCGAGGGTAACATAGGGAAAGACAGATACACACCCATTCCCATTTTACAGACAGGTAACTGATGCTGAGAGGTTGTGACATGCCCAAGGCCAACCAGTGAGTTCATGGCTAGGGTGGGATCTGAACCCTGGTTTCCCAGGTCCACGTTCACCACCTTATCTACTACTCTCATATTAGATGTTCAAAGATGGATTTATACTCATAAAACCAAGGAAATTCAACAAAAGGAATTTACTCTATCAGAAACTCAGTGTATTGCACCCACTGCAAAGTATTCAAACAATAAAAGGTATGATGTCTGTAAGTTCTTCCTACACTATTGAACCTTCCAGAATGGTCTATAAACAATTAGGCCAAGCTAAGGTGAAAACACGGTTTGCTTCTTTATGCAGTTTTAATTCAAACCCACAGCAACGTATATGTCCCAGTATATAACACAGTTACTTCGACAATGGATATTTTCACTTTCAATCTATACCTGTCTGAATGAAGATTATTTCAGGTACATGACTATAGAACGAGGCCCACAGAGGCCTAACCTTATCATATATGTGAATGTAGATTAGGTATACACAATTTCACAGTGAAAAGTTAGCACAAGCCGTAACCATTTTCAAGTGTTTTTAGGGGGTGAGCAATTCATTTTGTTATATTTACTAAAATGAATGGAGCCCCATTCGTTTTAACAACTAACGACACTAAAATGAATAAACAAATGACATTCGTTTTTGTTTTCGTATAGTAAGAAATGAAAAAAAATCACTGCACGTGTGCAAAATGGCAGCTGGCTCATTCTGCGCATGCGCACCCTTTTACAAAATGATGGCAGGAGCATTGCCACCATTTTGGAAAAGGGCAGCTGGTCTGCACATGTGCAAAATGGCCACTGCACATAATGCCCACTGCACATGCACAGAATAGCTGCTCTTTTCCAAATGGTGGCATTGCTGCCACCGCCGTTTCGAAAAAGGGCATACATGCACAGACGAGCCCATTCTGCACATGCGCAGTGATTTTTTTTAAAAAATTAATACTTTTAAAACAAAAATAAAGTTACAAAAACGAACAGGTTTTTAAAAGAAAATCAAAAACAAAGGGATTTTTAGTAAGGAAAACAAAATGAATGGGGTGCCTTCTGCACACCCCTAGAGTTTCCCCCCTTGCTTGAAGAGCTACTCCATGTTATTTCCTCCTCCCTCCAACCTTGTTGATATATGCAATATGCTGGTATCATGCTCAACTAAATATTCTTATGACTGTACTCATTCATTACACAAGCTAACCTCCTCCTAATTTAAGTTGGAGTTTGGTCTGTATATGGGAAGGGAATCTGGCCTTATAAGAGGAGTTCTGATTGCTCAGGAGATGGACAAGCACGCTGGTCCTTATTGGATAATAAACTTGAGATACATTCTGAATCCAAAATTCCATTAAAAAAAAAAAAAAATCAAATTCTTGCTGACATGTTGCAAAAAAACAGACAGCCATCTAAGAACAAACCAAGTAGAAGAGGTACAGAAACTAGTGCCTGAATCAAACAATGTTTGTGTTAGGCATCAGTGCCAACTCCCAGTTATCCTACTTATGCTTAGTAAAACCCAATGACAGCTTGCTATCGACATAAAATGTTTTACCACCATCACTCTAGTACAGGGATGGTAAACTTCAGACCCAGGAGCCAAATGCAGCCCCTTCCCAGGTTCCTGGATTTGGCCCCTGGATCCAGTTCCTACCCGTAACCAATGAAAAACTGAACTCAGAGTAATGGAGAAGGGATAAGAGCATGCAAACAAGGACGGGGAACAGATCCATGGCACAGATTCATGATCTAGACCCGCCTCTTTCTGAGTGCACCCCCCTTAAGCACAACTTCTATGTGGCCCTCAGAGCTTGTATTAATTTTCAAAGTGGCCTATGGCAGGGAAAAGGAGATGGAATAAGAAAAAGTGTGAGCGTAAAAAGAAATTAAGGGAAAGCATAGCTAACAAGATGTGTTCCAATTAGGGCTGCACCAAACAGTAAAACAAATATTTGCAAGTATTTCCAAGTTTCTGAGGACAGGCGCCGAGTGTTTGGCCTTGGTACTCGGTAAAATACTCAGTAAAATAAAACTGAGTGCCCTTATATAGGGGCAGGGAAAGCCCTGTATGTTGCTTATTCAAGGATTTTCTGAGTACCAAGCCAATTCCTCAGTTGCTTGGTAAAACCGAGTCGAATACTGAAATAATGAAATACACCGAGTAATTTTGAATACCAAGTTCCAGCACTAGTTCCAGTCATATTATTGACAACATAGATGGCATCCCTTTCCCCACATTACTCATCCATCAGTCTTTTTCAGGGACTGCATCTTATTTTGCATTTGGTATTCACAAGATTTGGTCATATCATAATGCCAAGAGTAATACTTGTCCAGGTTTGATAGCCTGGGAATGTATGTCTAATGTGTGTGTACTATAGATATTTGCATTTATAAATGAGGGCAGCTCCAGCTATTCATTTGTGAGACAGTTACCCACCATTAACCCCCACTTTGCACAACTGATAACTAAACATGAAGGTATGCTATGCCGCATTTTACCCAGATGAATTAAAAGGGAAATTAGTTACACTATAAGCAAAAATAGGCTACAGGTGCTATTTGGAGTTTGTCACTAGAAGCCTTTTTCCGATCATAGCTTTTGCATGACAGCTGACTCCCCTTGCTTCAAATGCCTTCCATTCCTTTACCTACTATTATTCTTATAAAATCATTCTGTTACACACCTTTTGTCTGCCTTTCAGCTTGGAATGAAAGTCACTAAGGCTGGGCCTCTTACTTTTATGAACTGCACCCCCTCGCCTAGCAGAGTTGGTTTCCAACTGTAGACAGGGCCTCTCACCATGATTATAAAGCAAATAATTAACAGCAATAAAAAACCTCTCAAATATATACTCTACAGGAAACAAGATATTAGTGCAATAAGGAGTGGTATGATTGCTCTTTCATTTAATATATATCATGACAACATGACCATAGATTTCTGAGATCATGAAAGAAACCACTGTTTCATGGCCTTGAAGCAGCTCAGATTTAATCCTAAAACATACTGAACTGTCTTGGAAACATAAATGCTCCAGCTAGAGAAGAAAGACAAATACCTCATAATCTGAGAGGAACTCTAGTAATTTTGATCGAGAGGAGATGTAGAGTAGTGGTGTCATCACCCGTCGGACAAACTTTTCAATATAAGCAGCGTTCATAGGGCCCTTGTATTCAATTGGTCCAAATCTAAAACCAAAAAACAAGACATTAAGACTTACAGACCTATAGCTTTGGAAAAAATGTCTGAAGATTAGGAGAATTAAAGTCAATTCGTGCAGACACTGCTATTGTTCTACACTTAGAAGATTAAAGCGTAAGCAGACTTTTGGTTAATTAACTTCAGATTAGATTTTTTATTTTTAAAGAAAAAAGTCACACTCCACAACAAAAATAATTCCCCCACAAGAAGAATAAAAAATAACTTAGTACATAAAATAAAGGTTGAAGGGCATGATACAGATTTAACTACTTTTCATTCATTTTGTGGGAGCGAATGAAATTACATGTAATATCCATGTAATTTATATGTCATATAAATTACATATGTAATTTATATTACATGTAATATACATATAATTCATACTATTCATTAAGACAAATAGTAAATCATTAAAAAAAACACACATGTTTTGGTACAGATTAAGCTGCTGGTCCATCAGAGTCTTTACACCAGATTATACACAAATGGTTGTGAATCTCTGGCTTGTTAGCAACATTTAGTGTATCAACACACAGCAATATATATTCG
Source organism: Sphenodon punctatus (assembly GCA_003113815.1). NCBI lineage: Eukaryota > Metazoa > Chordata > Lepidosauria > Sphenodontia > Sphenodontidae > Sphenodon > Sphenodon punctatus. The sequence goes on along the minus strand of QEPC01007559.1, from coordinate 14,417,906 downwards.
TTTACAAATAAATAAGCAATGTTTAAGTTAGAAAAAGTGATGAAAAATATTTTGCATGAACAATTTACATTTTAAGAAGTTCAATATCTCTGAAAGGTTTTTTTCCCCAACTATATCAAAAGCAGCTGAATAAAATTTGCCTTTAGTGACTTGCAAGGTCCTTTTTTGTTTTTGTCATTTTGTTGTTCTAACTGCAGGAATAAATCCAAATAATACCAGGGGAAATATTTGCCTCCCATCTTAGAATTAAGTAACTGCGTTTCAACAGACAACAAATGCCAGAGTTCTCCTTCATCATCTGTCTAAACAAGGGGTGAAGACTGACACTTTTATAAAAATGCCCACGTTATCCCCCAAATAAAATCCTGCACAATTTGACAGTTAAGGGAGAAATGCAGAACTGAAAGTCTGAGAGCTGCAGTGCAGGACTGAGGCCATTTTAAAATGGGCACAGCTGGGGGGGTGGGTCCATGCGCGCCGCGTGGAACGCTGATGCGCATCCAGTGAGCGGGAGGGGGGGGATTTCCCACACACCACCCATTTCTTCCCCCTTTACTTTCCTGCACTCAATCTAGCTTTTGGCAAATGACTAGCCCATTACCTTCATGAGCAGTGAGATCATACAAAAATCAAGAAAACTGGAGGAGAATAATGTAATGTGACATTAGCAAATTCATACTTCCTCAACATAAGGGGCCTAATAAAGAAAAGCATTTAAGATTCTGCTTAATATTTAGCATCTTCTTAAATCTCACTGATATCAATGAGACTGAAATACATGCTTAAATGTTGTCCTAAGCAGTTTTAATTCCAAAATAAAGCAAACCATTTCCAAGAAACTATCAGAATTAAAACTATTCATTCAGGTCCAAGATATTATAACCTATCATAGCATCCAACACAAGCCTTCCATAGAAGTGAATTGGTGATTTCAAAGAAATGAGAAAGGAACAGGCCGAATTTGACCAAGTAATCGTTCACAGCAGCGGAGATCCATCCTGTAGTAGAGGGACAGTGCAAGGCCTATGCACAGCTGAAACTTCAATTAGACTCTAAATGGCACATAAGCCTTGTGCTAGGTCTCTGTACAGCAAAGGTCTTCTCCCAGGAACGTCCCTACCACCCCAGGACACAAAACTCAGGATTTGTACTTCTAACATAGTTTGTCTTTAGTTTGTCTATACAGAAACTAAAATCCAAATGAATTTCACTTGTGAAGTTCTCACCTCCGATGGTATAAATATATCACGGGAAAGTAGAAGAAATGTTTCTGTTTCCTGCATTTCCCCTGGTTCCACCAGCAGTTAATGGCCACAAACAGCACCTGTGAAAGAGAACAAACTTTTCTAATTATTATGGGGGTGTGGGGGGAAATCACTAATTTAGTTGCTAAAAATAAATATATTTATCTGCATTGAAGACACATAATCCAAGTCCAGGATTCAAGAGGGATTTCTTTTCTTTACCTCCCACCCCCCAAAAAATATAAAATTCTTGTTGTTTTCTTCATTTAACAATTAACACAACAGACTGGTGAAAAGACAGCAGATATAAAAATGGCTACCTAGTATATAAAAATACACACACAGTCTGATCAGTACACAAGGTATTTAGGCAGCTATCAAATCCATAAATCATGTTCACTGTCTGGGAAATAACCCCTTTGTAATGTGAAATACATATAGTGTAGCAATTAATTTATTTTAGAATTTAATCCCACTAGCCTCTGAATAAAACTTTAAAAAGACAAAGAGATAAAATATAGTTGTAATCACAACAACAATATATGCATGGTTGCTAAGGGACAGGATCAGGAATAAAAATCTATACCAGAATTCTAGTATTCAAGGACTCTTCCACTAAGCTAGCAGGGGGTGGGGAACCCTTTCCTTCCTGGTGACCACTTTGAAAATTAGTACAAGCTCAGTGTGCATTGAGGGGTTGTGCTCAGATGGGGAAAGGAAGGTGGAGGTCCAGATCATGGATCTGTACCATCTCAGATGGGGGAAGGAAGATGTGCTCAGATGGGGGAAGGAAGGTGCAGGTCCAGATCATGGATCTGGACAATTCTCCTATACTTGAGAACATGCCTTCATCTCCACTCTCTTCTGAGCATGCTCCTCTGGTGCCTGATGCTAGGGACTGGATTAATGAGACAGATTCAGGAACTGGAAAGGGACCAAATAAAAACTAACCACAGGCTAGACTTGGTCCATGAGCCAGGGGTTCTCTGCCTCTGCTCTGAGGGTATGCTGTTTAGTGCTGATGGACTCAGCACTCATACCAGTGAGCGACTGCCAGAGGATCATGTTGCTCAGCACCTTGTGCATGGTGGGATTTTCCTCTCAGCTTCGATTATGGGGCAATAGGAGGCAAAGTTTTAAAGGTGGATGTTGAAGGTACACTTTTCAGAGAACTCAAGAGCTTGTGGTCCTACATTTTGTTCACAGATGTGTAATACCTTATGATGCTGAGCAGAGAGCCTCAGATCAGGACAAAAGAGTAACATCAAAACATAAATTCTTAATAGCATGAAAGAAATCCTTTTAAGAAATCTGCCTTTTGCTTGTTGTTTGAGGACAGACAGAAAACCAATAACAGAAAACCAATAACAGAAAACCAGAAAGAACTGAAGCTTAAAACAGTATAATTACATAAACTGAAATGAATTTAGAAATGGGAACTCTCTGATAGACAATTCTCAAGGAACTCGGGGGGGAAAAATGAGTGAACTGAAATAGCAAAAAGGTACTGAAGATTGGGGCATAGAAAGAAAATAAGTTTTCACAAGAGAGATCATTTTAAAAAAGAAAGTAAGTATCTGAGAAGGCGAGGTTAGGAATATGACCAAACAGAGTGATTGGCTGGTTTCAGTGAAGGTCACCTAGACCTCATGATGTTTGAATGTTAACATTCACTAGAGATAAGGTTGAAAATTTTCCATTAGAGACACATCACCACATGACACACATACTGCGAAAAAGTCACTTCTTTGAGCTGAAGTTTTCTAGGCTTAATTTGCTCAAAGATCTTTTAAAAAAAAAAAACTTTGAGCAAAATTTCTTTACACCAATGAAACCCCATTCAAATCTTCAAAAAAAATAAAAATCCAGTGTGTTCTATGGTTTCCTCAAATTATGGGGCACAGAAGCTTATATTGCTGCAGAGTACGAATAGGGAACTTTTTCCTTCCCAGAGTCATTTTGAAAATTAGTATAAGCTCCAAAGACCACATAGAGGTTGGATGTGGGGTGTGCTCAGGAAGAGGAGGATCCAGATCATGGATCTATGTCATGGATCTGCCCTCTATCCTTGAGGGCATGCCCTCATCTTTGCTCTCTTACCCTGAGCTCAGTCTTTCCGTGCTAGGGAGTAGCACTGAAGCTTCAGAAATCCATGTTTGAATGGTCAGAAGAACAAATCCCCTGTCACTTATACACGGGAGCAAACACTGCCCTGCAGAAAAGTATCTAAACAAATTCCAGATGAAATTCACTGCATGCACCTCTGGGAACACAAATAACCCAGTTTCTTGCAGAATTGAGACAATGAGTTTTGCGCATTTAGTACGACAGGCCAAATTTTGCTTTCAGATGTGAGAACCCAGATCACACTTGCTTCTACATGTGGCTGTATGACAACAGAATTTGGTTCACAGGACGGATATGAAAGAAAGAAACTTTAAACCATTGTTTCATCCATGTTCCTCACGGAATTACCTGGTCTGACAATCTTCTTGCCACTTGTTCAATTTCTTCTCTTACTGTAATAGACTGCCCACACCATGGAGCATAGAAAAAATAAAATGTAACTTCAGAATCTTGGCGAATACGCTCTGCATAGTCCAACTGCCCCTGAAAAAAATCAGTGACCGGCGAGCCTGAAGAGAAGAAGTTGACTGGAAGCTTTGCCGGCATTGTCACATCTTTTGCTCGGCTGTGGGAAGAGAGAGAGAGTAATCAGCATGATTTGGCAGCTGTGAATGTTTCATACCAAACACTTCAGCAAGATTTTGGAAAGATAATGTAAATCTGAAACCTCCAAAACTGAAACAAATATGACTTAATTTTATTTGTGTTATATTGCTATGATACACCATAAAGGAGCACCTTCACATTTAGGGACATTTAAGAGAAGTACATCCTCACATTTTTGCTTTAACATAAGGGTTCTTAAACTGAAGGCTGCAACTACCATGCCGTTTACTCCATTTCATACCCTTTTGGTTAGGAAAAAGCATGGTTCTAGCCCTCCTGGATATAAGAACATGAATAGAATGTAAACTGATGAAATCATGCTTTCCAAAAACTGTTGGCAAAAGCGTGAAATACCCATTCATTTCAAACAAGGCCCTGTGAAATCTACTATGGTCATGGAATCTGACTTATCTCCATGATGCTTCTTTCGGATAGGCTGCAAATAGGTGTCAGCGGATCAAAATCCAACACTGGTAAATAGGAGAGTGTCCTGGAGGAGCAAGGGAGTCCTAAGGCAGTGCCGGTATGGGGAAAGGGTGTTCTGAGGCAATCTCTTTAAGGGGCTCAGATATTTTAATACAGAAATTTTAGGAAACATCTTCTTTAGAGCATGAAATAACAACACAGGAGTTCCATTGGAATTCTCCTAGTCTGTTTTGTGCACTAAATAAATAAATGAACATATTTGGCAACATTTTCTGTTCTACCCAAATCCCATTTTCAGAAGTGACATTTGAAATTTGAAAGCTTTACCGAATAGTTCCAAAGGCACAGGTAACTATTTTAAATTTACACTTTGCTAAATAAATGTTGGTATTTTTCATTCTTTTATGTCAGACACAATCTGCATTCTACACTAACTTATTTTTAGGTTCTTTCATTGCAAAATCATACTGGGCCATTAAAGATGGATCATTTCATGAAGCTAGCCCCCTAATGAAGGATGACTATTACTAATTCAGCCTGCATGAGCTTTGATCCTCTATGAGAAAATTACTTTTGCAAAACATCAAGATTTTTCCATCACCTCACATCTGTACAAGTCATTTGTCTTGTCAAAGAGGTCTGAACAATTCCATCTTTTTAAGAAGTTCACTATGGGAATAATCCTTTAAAACACTGACTCATACGACTGCAACAGCATTTTTAGGAGTAAGGCTTAAATTGTTTGGGATGGGAACAATGGCAGATTACTCAGCGATATGGTGCTGAAGACACTGCTGGAACTCAGTATTTTGTAATAATTCCCAGCAAAATATTTTAAGTGTTACGGAAACTAAGTTTTATTTTTGAAAATCTAAAACTCTTGGACAGAAGCTTCACTAAGTTTAGACTAATAATGCTATAAAAATGTATGAAGGAGAAGTCCCTTTGTAAAACAATACTAATTATTTGAAACAGGTAATATAGGAGGGAAACTAATAGTATTTGACCAGTTTGCCTTGCATCTGAAAAAATAGTAAATATAAAAAGAATCAAAATTTTAAATAGCTGGCGTTTGTCAGCTTTTTACACATTTTCCCTCTACAATTCCTCCTCATATGCTTTTGAATCCAGGTATATGGTGGAGTACATTTTCTATGTCTAACCATTTTAAAATTACCAAGAAGAAAAAGGAGAGCAACCATCCAAAAATCATTTTTGCATTTTGCAAGTGTTCCTGCTGAATATGGAGATGCATGAATAAGCTCCCCATCTATCTAAGGGACCGCCTGGCTCCACATGTCCCGTCACGGCCTCTGTGGTCAGCTGGGGGCACCCTCCTAGAGACTTCGGTTTTTTGATGGGTCTCGACTATGCGGAGGGCATTCTTGGCCGTCGTACCTGTGCTACGGAACTCCCTCCTGCAGGGTCCACCTGTGTTCAAGCCTGGTGACCTTCCGGAAGCAATGTAAGACCATCTTGTTCTGTCGGGTCTTTGGCAGCAGGGATTGAATTAAGAGGGGCTGGAGGGGTGTGAGGGAGATGGGTGGGGGGAATGTGGTATTGGGTGGGTGTTGGGGGGAGGTTCTGGGGGGTATTGGAATATGTTTATTTTCTCCTATTTCTATGCCGCTCTCTCGTGCTCATGCATCTCAGGGCAGGTCACAACATCATAAAAACAATCCATTAATAGAACAATTAAAACCATAAAACATTTTTTAAAAAAAAACAACTGGCAGAACCACCAACCCATTCCACCCCTCAACCATCTCCCTCACCAAAGGCCTGGCGGAGCAGCCAGGTCTTACACTGTCTACGGAAAGAGGGGAGGTCTGAGGACAGGCGGAGATTCAGCAGGAGGGAGTTGCACAGTAGCGGTGCGGCCACCAAGAACGCCCTCCTCATGGTCGATACCCTGGAAACTCAGGGGACCTCAAGAAGGGTGCCCCCGGCCGACCGCAGAGGCCAATCCAGGACCTGGAGGATGAGGTGGTCCTGCAGCTAAGTGGGGCCCAGGAAGGGCTTTAAAGATCAAAACCAACACCTTGAATTGGGCCCAGAAGACTATTGGCAGCCAGTGCAGAGACTGGAGCACTGGTGTAATGTTCTCGCAATGGCTCGTCTCTGTAAGGAGATGAGGCGCCGTATTCTGCACCAGTTGCAGTCTCCAGACCATCACCACGGGTAGCCCCATGTACAGCATGTTACAATAATCCAATCTTGAGGTAATAAAAGCATGGATGATAGCGGCAAGGTCCGTGTCTGAGACATACGGCTTAAGCCATCATAATGCACCCAGATGTAATTGGCAAAATGTTGTATTTTATTGTTTATTTTTTATGTGTGTTTTATATGTGTTTTTTGTGAGCTGACCTGAGCCTTTTAAGGGAGGGTGGGATCAAGATTTAAATAAATCAATAAATAAGTTAGGTAAATGGTTGGGTCCACACACCCATACTGTTTTGGGGGAAATGTGAAGTACGGTAGACTGAGGTGCATGTGGTGAAACTGATGAACCCATTATACAAGCAACAGCACACTACCATTTCTTTACAGGCCTAAAGAGCAGACTAGACTATCATTGTCTCTCTCTTCTTCTACCTTTCCCTGTTTCCAAGTGCATTCAGCAGCAGCAATAGAGGGTCTACTGGACTTCTGCTGCTCTTGTCTTAACACTTCCCTCCTACAGTGGTATAATGAAACCCATTATTTTATTGTGTTTAGGACACACTGGCAAAAAAACCATCCAGTTTGTCCTCAACATCCAATAACCTTAAATCCTCTGTTGTTTCAGAAGTGGGGGGGCGGGGAAAGCCCACGAACACATTGCTCTTATAAATAATTTAGCACTTTCTATCATATACAGCTGAAGCTAACATCAACACTCATTGGATAGGTTTTCAATTCTAAAACTGTCAAACATATTTTGAAAGTATACATTAGCACTGAGAATCCTGCATACTCTGTAACAGTATGAATTAATGCAGCTATTTACACTTCTAGTTTAAACCAGAGAAAGTCAATATGTAACCACCATGCCAATAGTGAATTTGTCCAGATCAAACATGACTGTGCTAAATACGTGTAGTCAACCCAAAGCATAGTCACACTGTGAACAAAGACCAAGTGCTAGCTAGTCTCCTCATTTCCAGCTGTTAAACAGCTGAAAAACTTATATATCATATATATGTATGCATTATTGCTTTTTCATATAAGCAATTGGTTTACTTTCTAAAGAGATGTTATGAACTTGAAAGCTGGAAGGAATGTGGCTACAAGCACAGTCGGTTAGGGTATTAACAAACGAGATGGTAGGTGTTTGCCCCCAACAGACATGTGGCCACCATCCACTGCACGCGCAGCCCCCACTCTGTGGGGTCCTGGAGCAAGCGTAGTCCACCATGAGGGCGAGTGCAGGCTAATGTGCTTCCACGGGTCTGTGTCCTGTCAATTAGGTTGCATGCAGTCTCCACATATGTAAGTCCACTAGCACCACTGAGTCAAGGGCAAAAAAGCCTAGAGAATTCCATGGAGCGACCACTTCTGCCCCCTCTCTCCACTCTCGCTCTCACTGGCATGCACGTAACATATGCCTTAACCATTTCCAAACATACATTCTCCCAGCTTGTCCTGGTTTGCAGTATATGCCCACTGACGTTTGCTGCTTCCCAGTCACTGCATTCTCAGGGACAACTTGTGGAGGATTACCATTGCTGTGGCTATGCCTAAAACAAAATAGTGAGTCAACAACCAGCACCACTACCCACCCCCTACAATCACGATCGCTCTCCGTCTACCGATCCATCTGCCAACACTGCATTCCCTGGATCAAGGAAGAGACCAAGGCCTTCATCACTCTACGGGGGAAGCAGAAGGACCAATATGCCTTGTCTCTCCCTCTGTTCCCCTTCCTTCGTCTCCCCCCCCCTCCCCAGTCTCTCAGATTATAAGCCCTAGGGCAGGGACCGTGTCTATTCAATTACTTTGTAAAGCGCCAGATACATTGCTGCATAAATGCTTGTTAATAATAAGAAATAATAATAATGCTGCCCTGGTGAAGCGCTACCAGAATGAAGCGGTGTTCCAAAAAATCTAGGTCCAAACGGCACAACAGGGCCACCCCCGAGACATTAACCAGTGCTGGCAGTGGGTCAAGGACTTAATGTGTGGGAACAAAGAGATCCAGGACAACAACTTTGCCTCCAGATGTGAGAGATAAACATTGCCCTATTACAAGCTCCTTGACTGGTACCTCTGTGTGGATGGAACCATCATTGCATCCAGCCTATATAGTTGCCCCTTCACCAGGGACAAATAGTGGGTGGATATGGCTCCCCAACTGCCTGGTCCCGATGCAACCACCCCCAAAACCGCAACCGCTGGCGGAGATTCCTTCATGGCCATCCCCACCCTGGATCCAGCACACGTCAACTTAGACACAGATACCGTGATTCTCACAGTGTATCCCCTCAGGCTCAAGAGTCCACTCTTGTTCAAGGAGACATCCATGGTTCTGGCTGAGGGCACAGAGGACCCGGACGCCAACTCTGTAGAGGAAATGGTGGCGACGGAGAAGAAAGCACCGGGGGGAGGGTTGTTGTCTTTACACAGCTGCATGATAAAGGCTTCAATTTATTGTTATCCAATTATGTTTCTTATTATTTACTGTGTTGACAGAATGTGGAGGCGAAGCAGGAAAACAGTTGGGAAACAACTCCACCAGAGGGGAACAGTAGGCACGGGAAGTAGGTGGCAAGACACCATGGTGGAATGGCAGGAAGGCACCATGGTGGGAAAGCAGGCTGGCAGGAGGGAAGCACCATGGTGGGAAAGTGGGATAGCGGGGAGGCGCATTGGGAGTTGCAGGAGGGTGAGCTGTTATTGGTTACAGGTTGGCTATTGGTTGATAAAGTTTTTGCAAAGCTTATGCTCTATGTGTGTGCATGTGTGTTCTTGCACTGGCAGTGCCAATCCAGGTGGCTATTAGACTGCACAGACCTACCTCAGCGCACATGCCAACTCATCTAAATGTTAGCACCATGGAAGCATGGTATTTTTTTTAACTGGGGGAGCGGGGAGCCACTGAACATTAAGAAATGGCCATGTGGAGGGATCTGCTAGTCGGTGATGTGTCAGCTGTGCTCAGAATGTATGTCGGAGCAAAGCTGCCCATTGGTTAAAGGCTACTAATTTTCTTATCTTTTGAAAGTAATAATTGTGCTTGTAATGAGCATGAGGGGTCATAATGCAATAGAAAGCTATTGCTGTGGATTGTTTGCTCAGGAAATTCCAACGGCCTCACCTTTTTGGGGGGGGGGGCTGCAGCCACCCAGGGTATGGGGCACAGAGAATTTGGGGGGTGATGGATACCCTAGCCTTTGCTGACATCTGAACGAGGCCTTATGTAGAGACAACTGTCAGACCATCCTCCAAGACAGCCTATGGGCTCATAGGGTGGCACATGCACACAATGGGGTTTTATGCATGCATAATGGAGTGCAGACCCTGCTGCAGTTCCCAGTTCAGAAGAACGAAAGCATGTCCCCACCCCAGATTTTTGGAAGCCCTATAGAACCCCTGCCCAGCCCCTTCTCCTGTGCCTTCTCCTCCAGCCCCGCCTCTCACCCCCCACCACCACTATCAACAGTTACCAGTCACCTATGAACGGAAGAGTTCATACACGAGCCACACACGAGATGAAAGGGTGGGATGCAAACGGGATTGCAACTTTTCAGAACGTTTGTGCATTGCCAGAAGTAGGTCAGTCACTAATGAGACTGGACTTCCTTGACATTTTTTTTCCTCAGTGCCCTGAGGACAGCGAGAGGATACCCGTGTGGCTATTGGGAGTGCCTTGATCAGATCACAGAGATGAATCTCTTCGGCAAAAAAAGCAACTCCAAGTACAGGGAAGGGATTGACTGAAGGAGAGCTTGTTGTCCTCTATGAAGCTTGGACACTTGGAGAGGTGCAGAATGCCCTCGCAAGCAGGAATGTTTCCGCCCTCACTGTATGGTGATGCAAAAGATGCTAGAGAGGAGGTACAAGAGGTGCAGGTTTGACTGGGGGGGTTATGCAAACTGAAAGGAATTTCCAATGCCACAGCAGACAAGACTCCAATAAAACCGTGTGCTACCGCCACGTTGCTGTGAGCCATGGATGCAAGAAACCAGGTTGACAATATGCAAAGGCTAATGCTTTTGCTTATAATTTTTAGCTTTGTTTTCCATTTTTTCTACAGGCGCTCAAGTATGCTATTTGCTCAATAAACTCAGCATTATGTGCATAGCAAAAGGTCAGTTCCAGCCACCAAGTGCTGGCAGGTATAAACCCAGGTATGACCGTCTGAGGATGGGCAGGGATTGTAGGAGCTGGACTGCCTCCCAGAGTCATAACCCAGAAGAAACAAACAGCTGGTGTGGTTCTTTTTCTCCATGGTTCACTGTGGCTGAGAGTCATCATAGGGGGCAGGATACTGAGATGGGGGAGTTGGTGGGTGGAGCGGGGCAGGAAAGAACTCCTGCCCGTCTACTAGGCTTGTCACACTAAACCTGAGTGGGGGCTGCCTGAACACACAAGAAATACACACGGCGGGCTGCCCGTTGATTAGGCGGCTCTACACACTAAACGTGTGAGTGGAGGATTCACAGACTGAACTCAGGGCTACTGTCTCATTTGTTACCACCCTTAGTTGTGAAAGAAACATGAATGGCGTGCAACACAATTCCTTAACACGCACTCTTATGTTGTAAGTGAAGTTGCAGATGTCTGTCACTGAGGCAATCTGGATGTACAGCTGCCTTCCGGGGTTATATGCTCAGAGACTCCAATATCCTTCAAGTAAAACAGGTTGTCGTAAGACTCCCTCCACCACTACTGTCAATGGCAAAACTAATAGTGGGAAACAGTCCTGGCAGGGCTGACAGGCAGCTCAGCCCACCCCCCAAGTAACACCTTGAGAGCGTCCCCCCATTTCGGACTCTTCGGGCTACATTTCAGTGCCCTTAGGAGAAATCAAAACCTCCCACTTCTTTCAATCTGACGCCTAAAGTGCCTGCCAATGTCCTGGGGGGCAGCTCAGAGCCTCTCTCGACCCACTAGCAGCCCCCCGAAAGGAAGCCTCTCCGCCTTCCCATTCAGGCCTGGGGAAGCCCCGCAGCCGCGAATACCCCTCTCCTGGGGGCCCGATCCCTCCCCCTTTACCTGCAGGTGACTTTGAGGGCGACCAGGAGGGCGCAGCCAAGCACGATGGCAGCTCCACACAGCAGCTCGGGTCTCCGGGCCATCTGGGCAGCACGAGGACGGGGCGTAGCCGCGGGGCCGGGGCCAGGGCCGGAGCCTGGGCCTCCGCATAACGACATCACCTCCCAGCCCAGGAGGGGGGGGGAAGGGGCGGACGGGCCGCTGGCACTCACACGTCTCTCTACCCGCGGCCTGTCAAGAGCGCCTGGGGCGGGGCGGCGCGGCTAAGGGGAGGCTGCCGAGCACCGGCGAACCCAGCGCCGCCACGTCTCCCCGCCCAGAGTCGGCAGCAGCCGCCGCCGATCGCCGCCCCCAGAGCAGGCGCATACGGGGTCCGGGCGGGCGAGTGCAGCACAGGGGCCTAACTCGGAAACTGACTGAAACACCGAGACAGCACAGCGGGGGGGGGGGGGGGGCGGGGGCGCTGCCTCATTCTGAGAGCCGTTAGGAAGGGATCGCCTTTCCTTCTCCTCCCCACCCCATCAAAACACATGCAGCCCCAGCTCTGGGGACACCCCCCACCCCGTCGGTTGTAGTAACGGGCTGAAGCACTGGTCTTCTTTTCAAAGTTCCCCAATCAGGAAAAGTGGGTTGGATCTGCATGAGTAGAAGCCAAACCAGAAGTCCCCGCCACCTTACCCAAGATTTGTAGTGTAACTGGGCCTGACGTTTAAGCTCTCTGCCACAAGCCCCACCAAAGACCTCAGCCACTTTACAAATGTTTCCACATGCGATATTTATCAGGGTTACCTACCATCATACAATACATGCATAATTAGAGAAACTATCCCAGTGCACTTACTCATTGCATGTTAAGCAGCAGGTACAATTAACCTTTTCCATCCCATAGGTCACTTTGAATTAGTACATGCACCAAGAGGTGTACTCAAGGAAGGAAGGGCCCAGATCATGAAGTTGATGAGTGTAAAACACCACATGTACTGAACTGCATCAGAGCCTGCTTGCACAACCCATACTAGATTCTGAGCAACTCTGTGCATTTTGTTTCTAGGAGAATTAAGCTTTTGGCACCTTTTCTAGTTTTATCACTGTCTTCAGCAACAGCCATTTTATATCTTCTTGCACTCATAGACAACTTTGCCCTCAGGAAAGTGACAGCACACACACGAGCCTACAGCGGGTAGATGGTCCAAATTCAAAAGGGAGGTGAGGTGGTGTCTTCAAATATGTCATCAAACAGGACCTAATACTCCAGTCACTCACTGGGATGTGTTATACTTCAGACATAACCCTGAAGACAATAATGAACAAAGAAGATGGCACCTGCATAACCCACTAATGGCCAGTACCGTGGCACATTTTGATCAATTACCAAGTGTCTTAGTGAACTGAAGCAGATAATGGAACACATGACTGCACTAGCTACGTCACAGTTCCATGGCCTACAAGAAAAGCTTTAGAAATACAACTAAGGAGAGGAGCAGCCACCGATAGCCAGTACAAATGGCACTGAACAGGGAAATAATTTTCAAATACATAGCATGCTCTTTTAAATCCAAGCAGGACTTCTGTGCCCATTCTAAAGCCAAAGTCAACACTGCAAGCGAGGATACAAAGGCCCAGAGCACAGAAATGCACTGGGTCACTCATCCATATTGTCCGCAAGTGAGGGAAGAGTACAGACTTTGCTCCTCCCTTTTAAAAAGCAGTCAAGGTACTTCCTGTAAAGGATGCATATGTACTCATTTAAAAGCACACATATCATGAATACATGGACAGGACTAACTTCGACTGTGTGAAAAAGCTTCCTCTTCTTCATCCTCTATGGTTAAAGCTTAAGCGCAAGACATTCATGGTTACTTAGTCAATAAAAATTGACAGGAGCAAATGCAGTATATATTTTAAATTATGTATATTCTGTAATCAAACTAGAAATAAGGTGTCCTATACAGTGCTTTTCAAGAAGCAATTCCAAACTTTGTATCTGTGTGATCCCATTCTGAATATTAAATGCAACTCCTCTGATAACCCCCGCCCTAAAGGAGAAGACACTTAGTATCAATATCATTCAAGGAATTCCAGCATTAGAAAAAGTTACCTGGACATTAAACTTTGTTGTAACAAAATGGGTTCTTCTGAGTGTAGGTAATATACTCTCTCCTTCCTTCTAGTGTCAGTGATCAAAAAAGCTATAATTATTTCTAAAAATCAGTATCAAGTACTTTTGAAAATGCAATGTTATGTTTGTTCCAAGGAAACTACTACCAAATGTTTGCCTGTATGGCCTTTCGTTTGAGACCAATATAATCCCAGGATCACAGACAGCCAAATTCTCTCCTCTTCCCCGCCCCACCCCCTTCCTAAATCTATGAAGTATACCAAATGTCAGTTGGGATGTGAACACATGTGCTCCTAACCCATTTTGGCCACCTCTGTTCCGAGAGTACTTTCAGCCATTACAACTGAAAGTAGCAAAACCCACGAAAAAGGTGATAAAACACTTGTTTATTTACCATACATTTACTTGATGTGTGAACACTGCTACAATGTTGATACAAAGAAGACTCTCAATAAAAAAGTAAGACAAGAATTTCTTCCACAGACTGCAGATTTAAGTGTTGACATAACAAATTAAGTACCACATGGCAATTCACCATGGCTTTTTCATAGCTTTCTAGTAGGCTTTCCCACTCAAAACCATAATGTCTGAATGTATCCTTTTAATAACCCATTTAATCATGTGTGATCCAAATCTTCAGGCAGCTCCAGTAACTTTGCTCTGCACTGTTGCTGGAACTAACGAGCCTGACTAGTTTCAATGTACTATCAGGACATTGGCAAGTGTAAGTGGCACTGACAAGAACAAACCATAGGCTTACAGGAATGGGAAATCTCTTCCCTCCCACAGTCAGTACAAGCTCTGTAGACAAAATAGGAGTTGGAAGCAGAGGTGCTTAAGGGGTGTGCTCAGGACAGGGGAAGAAAGGGGAGGGTCCACATCATACATCTGTGCCATGGACCCATCTCTATCCCTAAGCGTATGTATGCCCCTCAACTCTGCTCTCCCTCCCCTGAGCTCATTCTTTCATTTCTTCAGGGTAGAAATGGATTCATGAGCCAGCTCCAAGAATTGGAAAGGGGACAAAATAAAAAGCTGCGGGCCACGGCTGGCCCATAGGCTGTAGGTTCCCTACATTTGCTATAGCTAAAAACAAACCAAATAGCATAAGATACTCAAAAGGAGACTAGAGACAGAGGTTTTTCACACCCTCTTGAGAAACATTTACCCATATGAAATCAAATGACAAGACAAATATACAAAGTACAGGAGGCTATAAAAGACATGTACGGTTTTTCCTTTAAAAAAACCTGACACTTATTTGTAACCACATTTCATTATTTCACTTGTCAAACATTACCTACCTATCATTCATGTTAACTGTTGCAACAGGGAGGCAAGTTAGAGAGACCATTCAGCAGTATGGTATGAATCATCACCACCACTAGATAGCCTACTAGGAGTACTGACATTTTATTTTAAGCTCGAGGCTTATTACAAACAAAAAGGTTAACATCTCAGCAATTCGTAAAACAGAAGCAAGTCAAACCAAATTCTAAGCTACCAGTGCACACATTGTAAGGGACAATTACACTACAAGCACTCACATTCTTTACCTCTAATTTCATTTTTGTTTAAGTAAATTTTAATTTAAAATCTTTTTTTAAAATTTTGTACCAGGTAACTCATTGCTTTCCTGAACAATGAACTTAAACATCTGCATTAAAAGTTATGCTACGGCCCAGCAGATCCCAATAGAGGATTTGGATTTCCTGAGAATATACGTATTAGCTAAGTCTTGACTACATTGGAGCAAATCCAGAGGCCATCCCCACTTTTTTCAAGTCTTGAAGTTCAAAATTAACAAATCAGCAACCAGACATGCTTACTATGCAGCTCTATGCTCATCTTGCATGCTTACGCTATGCTAGGAACTGTATGTTTTTACCACAATAGAAAAGATGAAAACCTATAACCTAGAGTTAAAACAAATAAAGTATTTTTTTTCACTCAGCACACAATTAACTTGTGGAACTTACTGCCAGAGAAAGAGGTCTCAGTCAGTAGTGCAGCTAGTTTTAAAAAGGGATTGGTTACGTTCTTGGAGGATAGGTCCATTAATGGCTATTAGCCAAGTAGGTTTTGGGAACATAACCTCTTACTGTTGGGGGCTGGAACAACAGGGACTAGATTGCTCACTGTGACCTGTTGGGTACTTATCCCAAGAGAAAGAGATTGGCCACTGTCGGAGACAGGATGCTGGGCTTGATGGACCATTGGTCTAATTATGTTATTATTAATTAAATCTTGTAGACAAACCAGTGTCTGATTAAAAGGAAGATGTACTTGAAATATGGTTTAGAGAGGGGGGAATAAACAAGGGGGGAAAGGAGATATTACATTTGGTTTTGGTGACCAATTGCAAAGTTTAATAAAAAAGGGCAAAAATCTGAAGGTAAGAGTATGTGAAAAGTGCAGAATTAAGAGTAAAACATTGGCACAAATCAGAACCTTTTAACATTCTCTACTGGGTGTGGCCCGTTTCTGAAGTGGAAAACATATCCTTTCCACGCAATACCAAACTGAAATGTTTCTCAAGACAAGACATCCTGGCATCACATGCGATGGACACTCCCTTCTTTTCCCTCCCCCATATTTCATCAATGCTAGGTCAGGTGTTACACTAAGATAAGGTTTGCATGCGGGGGTGGGCAATATTTTTATTTATTTTTTACATCTGAAAAACCAAGTTTAGCAATTTTTAAAATAACATTTCTCTTGATCATTTGTGAGCCACTAGCATCATCTGATTGCAAGCAAGTCCTCAACTGAAACAAGAAACAAGCATATTTGTCTCTTACCAGAGCTCAATACTCCTCCTAATTTTTGCCTTTTTCGGTTTGTCAGCAGAACAAAATCATTCTAAAGCCATTAGCTACAAGTTATTGAAGATAACTAGATTAAAACAGTGTTTTGAAAACTGTTGCTAAAAAGGTTTCTAAAATGGCAAACATAGCAGCAGACTGTACAAAAACCATTGCTTTCCAGCAATCCAAAAATACATACAGAAAAAGCCTTATGTAAAGTTATCTTTATTACAGGCAATATTGGTCCATACAATACACAATACTGACATACAATTTTAATCTTTCAAAATCATCATTTAAACAGCAAAGACCAAGAAACAGAATTTCAACTACTTGATTTTCAAAAGTTAATACATGTTTTTCTCCCAAGATCCTTTTCAGTAAATTATATTGAAACATACAAATAGAGAAAAATACCCCATTCAACATATATTGTAGTTAAATGGTTATTTTGCTTAAAATCTTTTTTAATAAGAAAATCCTTTTTAGCAACCTACATAGAGATAAATAGCAAACTTTTGTTTTAAACAAATCCTCTCCATTAAAACATTTTAAGAATTTTCATCCATCATTTTCTTAGCCCAAAACACCAGGTGTTTTGTGTAATCTTACCTTTAAAGTTTTCAGCTGAAGGACCGACACTAGGGGGCTTCCTAGACATTATAACTTCTCCTTCCTTTTATTTCCTAACTTTCTTGTCCAACAGAAGGTGAATAAGCATGTAATACCTTTATGATTTTTTTTTTATTACTTCACCGTTCTGTTTCATGGTAGCATAGACAGATCTGCTGAATCCCCCTACATCTACTATATTTTGCTCTTCGGGAGGAACAATATATGCCAATAAAAGCAGAAAATCTGCAGCTTCTGTCACATGCTTTTGATTATTGTCAAGTTCTGGTTTATGCTTCCATCCACTAACATGAATTCATTGTTTTAATGTTAGTTTAAATCTTTAAACAAAAAACTATATTTTCCAAAGTCATTATCATTTGGAGCAATCAAGTGGTCTTTTCTTGCTTTGCTGAGTTTCATTCTTAGAACATGTCTTCGCTCTTCCCATTCCTGAAGTTCAGCAGTTCCATGTGCAAATTTACAGTTGTTTCCTTCAGTGCACGTACCTGCCATATATCTGTTGTTTTTTTAAAAAAAAAGGTTTGAGTAACATTATCAGGATCATCATGCATTTAAACAATCCCCAAGCATCAAAGATGGTAGAATTTTTTTCCTACTAGGTTTGTTCGACATTGATTAAAGGAAGTTCAAACATTATTAGAGGAGTTTTATTTTTCTCTCTCTACAATGAAGCTGCATTTTTCTAGACTGCATCCATTAGCTATCTTTCAGATAAGGGTAGAAGATAGCATTTAGGGGAGAAGCTCTTGCCTTTCCATTCCTCATTTCTCTGCTTTGTCGGTTAAATCTACAGTACTTGGCAAAAAAAACATTTTCAGGTCTAAATTCAAACCACTATTTACAATCAGTAACCCATGCCTAGAAAGCCACTGTGGTCCAAAAACCTGGATTCCAGTCTCATCACTAATTGTTCTTCCCATTGTTAATAAACCAAAGTTGTTTTTAATATTGCCAAAGAGATTAATTTACATTTTTATTCAAACATCAACCAGATTCTTTATTTCAGAGAAAGTGTCTTAATAGTCGACTTAAGTGTCTTAAGGTAAACCTTAAAATGCTGGAATATAAGTTTCTGCTCAAAAAGTTAGAAATGATTTGAGACATGATTTTAGGTATCGTTTAATGGCTATAATTTTAAGGTCTTATGGGGCACACAACTTCGGTGTATGCCAGATTTCAGTGTAGGGGGTTTCTCCCTGGTTTATGCAAAGTCCAGAATGTTCTAGTTTTTAAAAATGGTTATATATTTAACTATGGAAAAGAAAATCCTATGTAAAAACATACAAAAGTGATGCCAATAAAAAAGGCCTTTCAGCCTCCAAGGCCTGCGGTAGTTATATCTGCATATACTAAGGATATATTTCAGTACTCCACTAGCAGCAAGTGTTGAGAAATATTTAAATTCAAGGTATCAAGAGTCACATACCTATCACAAATGCTAAAATATCCAGTTGGAAAGCGATGCTGCCAGCAGTTCTGATCATCCTCAGTGTGAAATACCTTCTCCTTATGCTTTTCTGAAGAAATGTGGCCTTGCCATTGCTTCTCACTATTACAGTTCTTCCCACACATCCAGCAGTGAAAGTCCACCTGGTTTACACACAAACCAAAAACAAGAGTAAAAAGCCATCAAGATTAAAAGCACCCCTCACATCACAGTTCAGTTAATCTAGTTAACTGGAGATGTTCTGGGCAAATCATTATAGATCCGCACTTGGAGAAATTAAGTTCATGATCATTGCAGGTTCTTAAAAGATCCTGAAGAACATCACAATTCCCTTGCATGGCCTGCAGTGTAAAATCCTCCAACTGTCATTTATTTTGTCTAACTCCAAAGATTCCAAAGTAGCTTGCGGTAAGCAAGGAATGTGCTGTATGGTACTAATACAGAAGGGGGGAGGAGAGAGTGCCAAAACGGAGGACAACTGCTAAGACTGCATTACTTACTGTAACTTCTGCATAATCAGTTGGCATGTGAATTTGCTTCCCATTTTCCTTGCTTGCCTGAGAAGAACCATCATCTCCCTTTTCTGGTTTTTGAGTCTTTAACCACATGTCATACAACTGTTCCATGTCTTGAACTAATAAGAACAGAAGATAATAACTTTTCAGTAATTCAGATACTGGATACCTGCTAGAGATTGCTAGCATACTTCAGAAATCATCTCACCTATTACATACAGAAAGGGGACAGGATGGATATATAGATAGAGACATGTCTATGTATTTGTCTATGTATATGTCTAATGACTGACTGTTGGAGAAGATTGTTTTGATAAGAGCAAGTTACAATTCTTTCGTCATGTAGCCAGAAAGACAACAGAACACTGTCTAGAGAAGGTAATCATTCATGGGTGGGCAGACAGATGCCAAGTTGATCATGGATAAAAAGAGGACAGTACAGAAATGATGCTAATCATGCAACAAGATTGGCAATAGAGAGACCGATAAAGATGATTCATCCTGTCACCAACCCTCAAATCAAGGGTGATTGACAAAGACTGCTTTAGCGCAAGAGTACTACTAGAGATGGTCACAAAATTCTAGCAAATACATATCGCCTAACAGAATGATTAGTTAATACTTATTTGTGCACAAGTAGATATTTATGCAATCTACCCATACCAAGACTGAAAAAATATAATTAGTGTAAATGGCAAACACAGTGTAACAGTGTCAAAACAAACAGGGATCTAGTATTTCCACAAACAATTTGAGCATGATGTGTATGCAGGATTTGGCCAATGCTGCTACCTGTGCATTTCAAGACACCTCCTAGACTAACAATAGCATTCATAAGAACTACTACCTTTTCACAAAATTGGGCAAGTCTAATATTTATATTAATTCCATGCAAGATGGCATCGCTATGTATTAGCCTAGGAGCAGAAAAGCTCCAAAGTACAAAAGCTGCATACCAAAGTTTTCATATTGCCAAGAGCAATAAGACGGGTTACACTGATCCCAGATACAGGACAGCGCAGCTTCCCCCAACTCCCTTTCCCCCACACAAACATCAAAGCTCAGGCAGCCTGATGGGTTTGGGGGCAGCAGGAAAAGCAGCACAGGGCATGCTTCCCCTGCTTCCAAAACTCCCAAGAGACTCTGGTGGCAGAAATGGCAGCTCAGCTTCTCTTGCTCCTGAGAAAGCTTACACTCCTACCCCCCCAGCAGCCACTTCTGGCAAGAGCCGCAGTAGAGGTGCCCAAGAGCCACACGCGGTTGCCCACTACTGTATTAGACATATATTTTGAATCGCGATGGGGCTTACTCAAAGAAAATTGCATAGAAGGTTGCCTTAATAAGGTTATGAAAAAAAGAAAAGGAAATTGGTCACCTGCCTTGGTGAATTCCTTTCTCCTCTGCTGAGCAGACAGTCCTCCGGCTGGGTAGCTCCACCCTGATCGGCAGGAGGCAGAAGAGATCAAATCTTCACTGCACATGCGCCTCCTGCGCTACCCTCCTCTCTTCAGATAGTTCCAAAGTGGAGGACCAGCAGCCTTGTGTTGACCACCAACAATTTTTTTTTTTTTTAAAACCCCTTGGAAGGTGTAACTCTAATAATTAATCACAACAATATTAACTACTAACCTTTATAGTATATGCGAGGGAATACTCTACAAAGGAGACAAAACCCCTTACCAGTTTCAGAATTTACTTGTTTCCCATTCCCCATCGTCTCTGGGTGGGTCCGGAGGACTGTCTGCTCAGCAGAGGAGAAAGGAAGTCACCAAGGTAGGTGATCAATTTCCTTTTCTTCCCCTGCAGCAGACAGTCCTCCGACTGGGATATACCCAAGCTCTATTTACTGAGGGAGGGAAGAGACATACTCAGGCGCATCTATAACCGCCTGGAGAATTCTCCTCCCAAAGGCCGCTTCCGCGGATTGAAAAGTATCAATCTTGTAGTGTTTGACAAACGTGTGGACAGATGACCAAGTTGCTGCCCTACAGATTTCCTCATATGATGCTCTTGCCTTGAAAGCATATGACGTGGCCGCTCCCCTTACTGAATGAGGCCAGATTTGTAGAGGAGGAATTTTCCCCTTGGCTCTATAAGCCTCAATGATAGCCTGCTTCACCCATTTTGATATT